>PVIH01004553.1:25816-138347 GCA_004025045.1 Sigmodon hispidus
AAATTTTTGTCAAATAGGTCTGTTACTTCTTTGGTTATAGTTACTCCAAGGTATTTAATACTATTTGCAGCTATTATGAAGGGTAATGTTTCCCTTATTTCTTTTTCAGCTCTTCTATCTTTAGTGTATAGAAGGGCTACTGATTTCTTTGAGTTTATCTTGTATCCTGCTACATTGCTGAAGGTGTTTATCAGTTGTAACAGTTCCTTGGAAGAATTTTGTAGGTCACTTATGTTTACAATCATATCATCTGCAAATAGAGATAGCTTCACTTCTTCATTTCCAATTTGTATGCCCTTAATTTCTTTTCGTTCCCTTATTGCTTTAGCTAAAACTTGGAGAACTATATTGAATAGATAAGGGGAGAGAGGACATCCTTGTCTAGTTCCTGATTTTAGTGGGATTGCTTTGAGTTTTATTCCATTAAGTTTGATGTTGGCTCTCGGCTTCTTGTAAATTGCCTTTATTATATTTAGGTATTCTCCCTGTATTCCTGATCTCTCCAGGGCTTTAATCATGAAGGAATGTTAGATTTTGTCAAAGGCTTCTTCAGCATCTAAGGATATGATCATGTAGTTTTGTTCCTTTAGTTTGTTTATATGATGGATAACATTTACAGTTTTTCGTATGTTAAACCAGCCCTGCATTTGTGGGATGAAGCCTACTTGGTCGTGGTGGATGATATCTTTTATACATTATTGTATACGGTTTGTCAAAATTTTGTTGAGAATTTTCGCATCAATATTCATGAGGGTAATTGGTCTGTAATTCTCCTTCCTTGTTGTATCTTTGAGTGGCTTGGGTATTAGGGTGATTGTGGCCTCATAAAAGGAATTTGGCAATTTTCCTTCAGTTTCTACTGTGTGAAATAGTTTGAGGAGTAACGGTAGTAATTCTTCTTTGAATGTCTGGTAGAATTCAGCACTGAAACCATCTGGACCAGTGCTTTTATTTTTGGGGAGGTTTTTAATGACAGCTTCAATTTTCTTAATGATTATAGGCATGTTTAGGTAATTAATCTGATCTTAATTTAATTTTGGTAGATGGTACCTGTCCAGGAAGCTGTCCATTTCTTCTAGGTTTTCCATTTTTGTGGAATACAGATTTTCAAAATATGATCTGATAATTCTCTGGATTTCCTGGGGGTCTGTTGTTATGTCCCCCTTTTCATTTCTGATTTTGTTGATTTGAACACTCTCTCTGTGTTTTTTGATTAGTTTGGCTAAGGGTTTGTCTATCTTGTTAACTTTCTCAAAGAACCAACTCTTAGATTCACTGATTCTTTGTATTGTTCTTTTTGTTTCAATTGTATTGATTTCAGCTCTAAGTCTGATTATTTCCTGTCGTCTACTCCTTCTAGGTGAGTTTGCTTCTAATTGTTCTAAGGCTTTCAGCTGAGCTGTTAGGTCTCTAGTGTGGGATTTCTCTAGGTTTTTCATATAGGCATTTAGCACTGTGAATTTTCCTCTTAAGACTGCTTTCATTGTGTCCCACAAGTTTGGATACGTTGTGGATTCATTTTCATTAAATTCTAGGAAGACTTTGATTTCTTTCTTAATTTCTTCCTTGACCCAGAGATGGTTCAGCTGAGTGATGTTTAGTTTCCATGAGTTGGTAGGCTTTCTTTGAGTTTTGATGTTGTTGAACTCTACTTTTAGTCCCTGGTGGTCTGATATGTTACAAGGGATTATTTCCATTTTTTATATCTGTTGATATTTGCTTTATGACCAATAATGTAGTCAATTTTGAAGAAAGTTCCATGAGGAGCTGAGAAATATGTATATTCCTTTGTGTTTCAGTGGAAGCTTCTGTAGATATCTATTAAATCCATTTGCATCTCCTACGCCTTCTATCCAAGTCAGTGGAAAACTGCATTTAAATTAGCAGAAAATAAAATAATATCTTATATGAAAATTGCTTTTTATTTTTTTCTACTTAAATTTCATGGATTAAACATGTCAGTTCCATATTTCACACCTAGAGCATCTGTCATAGATATGCATTTTATGAAAACCTGTTTAAATATTAGGTAATGTTTCTTTTGGGAGTTCAGATAACTTATGACAATTTGCTTGCTTTCTCTGTCTTCTAAGTTTTCTTAAACTTCATAACACTTTTTAAAATATCTATCTGATTAATCACTGCAGATCTACTTACAACAGTCTCTTACTAAAAACTTCTTATTATATCTGAGTCTAACATTAAAATTTGCCAGACTCCTAGGAAGTAAAGCCAAACCAAGGGTGATAAAGAGGACAAGTCTAGGGAATCTTAGGAACTGAGACATGGCATTAGAACAAAATTGTGAGGGAATGCCAGATAAAATGAAGATATTGTCATTATCAAGTTAAAAGAAGACATGATATGTTAGAGTTTTTATTGGTTGTGTTGTGTTTACACTGAATTTTAGTAAATGTTGTCAATTTGTTTATTTCTCATTATATCTAGAAAGTAAACTCTGAAGGCATGATTTTGAAATTCATAGTGAAATTCTGCATAATATAAAATTTGAAAGCAAATTTAAGATATTAGCATAACTATTCATGAGCAGTTCCTGTCTGATTTTAGTAGTGGCATATTTATTATTATTCTTTATGTATAGTATATTATATATATGATAGGTTAATGAGAAAATAAGTGCTGATTGAGAAATGTCTCACTAAGAGAGATTGACATTCTGTTTATAGTGTTGAATAAAGTATACAAATTCAACTGAGCCTATTATATACCTATGCTGCATTAGATCACTGTATTGGACACTGTAGATAATTACAATGCAATGGTAAGCATCTGTGTACATAAACATATCTAAGCATGAAAAAGTAGAGTAAAGCTATAATATAGAATAAATATATCTATAAAGCCCTTACAGAAATGAAGTTTTCAGGCCTGGTGGTTGCTTTGACTGAGTGAGTGAAATGAGTAAGGCTAGGACCTTATTATGCACTGCTATAGACCATAAACATTGAGTACCTGAACTGGAAAACTTCATTTAAAATTTTCATTGATTCAATAGTCAAGTAATTCTAAATGATATAACATTTTAACTACAAAAATATGTTCTTCTGTTTTTTGAGAATTTATAACAGAGTATATACAGTAATAATTTGGATAATTTTACAAAAATGTCTTTTGTTTATATTTTTATTCTATGAAAGTTTGTACTTTTTTGTTTAAAAAATATTGTTAAAAATGAAGACAGCAATTCACACATTAGCCTAGGTCTACCAAGGCTGGAGATTATTGGCACTACTGTTCCTAACACACTTTCTGTCCTACTGGAAGCCAATACTGCACTGGAAAGATCCTGGTGCTGCCCCCTTTCATGATGGCAACTCCTTTCTCTAGCATCTCTTCTGAAAGACCTACCTCAAACAAGTTAACGTTATTTTATGAGTACAAGAGTACACCGTAATAATGATTAAATATATAGCATTATAATAAAGGAATAAACAATAGAAAATTTAACATCAGCACCAAATATCATACTATATATAATTACATGTGCTATAGTTTTATATGGCTGACAATGAAGATGGTATATTTAAGTCAATACACCACAAACACAAGTGGTGTGTACAGCGCAGCTATGATATCATTAAGAGAATTTTTTAGCTTCTTTTTATAATCTTATAGGACCACTGTTACACACTTGGTCTGCCACTAACAATCCCCATTATAGTGCATATTTCTACAGTACATGTTGTTTTTTCTATGAAGATGCACACAAAACAAAGCTGAATTTACTGCTTATAATTATTTCTAAATAAACTTTTTTATTAAAAACTTGCAAATAAGTAAAAATAACACAAAGAAAAATGAACCAGACTCAAAGTCTAGAGGTCTTAATGAACTTATGTACAGTAATAATTGGCATTTAAAACACAAGTTGTGAGAATTCACATTAAAGTTTTAACTTCTAGAACACTGCTTCCAAGGATGAATATTACCTAATGAGGCCTTTGCAAAGCCCCAAAGGTAAAAAAGATAAAATTGTAGATGTAACATTTTTGAACTTAGGTGTCCAGTGTCCTTTGCAGAATAATACTTGCTTACAGAGATTTCAGATTTATGTACTTCAAACATTTGAACAAGCTTCATGCCATTTTCAAAAAGTATTCATTGTTTTATGTATTATTGAATTGAGGAGATAAACTAAACACACATATGCTTTAATGCAGCCTGCCCAGGGAGGGGATGGGGAGTTGTGGAGAAGAAAAAAATGACCTGATGTGGCAGGAGGGGGAAGGGACCTTGAATGGGGGAAGGGACCTTGAATGGGGATATACAGGGATGGGAAAAAAAAATCCAGAGGGAAAACTGAACACAAAGTAATTTTATGTGTAGCAAAATATTTGCATTATCACCCTTGATAAGTCATGCTTATGATTTTTATTTTCTTTATAGTTATTGTTAACTTATCAGCATTTTAAATTCAATTTACTGTTTTTCTTGATGAATACAAAATAAAAAAAGAAATTATGTAGATACATAGATTCTTCTAGTAGTCTTAGAAATTTAAAATGTCATTTTAATAACATCATTATTAATTATAGAAAAAATGTCTTAAGATGAGTTACTTACTTATGATTCTAATGTCCATATATAATAAGTGAGTGTTTATTTCATTGAGGAATGCATGTTTTTAAGGTAAATACATTGAAAAAAATGACAAAGAAAGATTTTTCACTCTTGCTCCCACTAATTTCATCAGCAAAATGTATACTTTTAAAAATCTTTCTGTACTTTCTTTTTTTAATTCTCTCTGTTACTTTACAACCTGTATGCGAGAATATGCAACAGCCTTGCCAGAGTTGATATGTTAGTTACCACCTGAAAATTCTCTTCACTGAACCCATTAGTCCTTTACTCCTGTATTCAACCTCATTCAAGTCCTCAGAACATGGGCAAAACACAGTCAAATCCTAAGCTCTTGGCCACAAAAGTGTATGTGTCTGCTTGAAAAGTTAATGAGTCCCTAGAGCAACATAAGCAATAATATATGCTAATACAATTAGGTTACACTTGAAACCCTGGGTCTGGTTTGGGCACTATCATTTGCATGGTATATTGGAAAAGTACTACATTCAGAAGAAGCCTCTATCTTTTGAAGAACCAGATTGTGTGAGAATTGTATTACAGCATACTAGCTTTTCTGTTTTTGGAGAAGATAGATGGAGAAAAGAGCTTGTAAATTACCTTCTAATATGTTAATGGGTATCATATCATAAGGAACAAGACATATAAGACTCCCTTGGAGCCAGGAAAAGGGGGACTCTGTAGAAGGATGTAGATAGTCCTTGCAAAACTCTGCATTCCAACACTGTGTATAAAACAGAGTTAAAATCAACTCAAGGCTAGTTATGGGGCCTGCAAAATTATTCTTCTCTTCCACCCTTCGCCTTGATCAGACAAATCCTTTTCTCAAAATCAAGCTTAATCTTCTGTGTTTTTATAACTAAATTTCTTTGCTGTTTTAGAATCTGCCTAATCTTCCATTTTGTTGCCAATTTTTAAAAATTGTAAATTGCTTAACAATGTGATTTTGATGGATATCAACATGAAAGAGAATTTTATTTTAATGAACATGTAATATTTATACATATTTATGAGATACAGTTCAATAATTTGGTCTGTGGGCACAATGCATAATGATGTAATAATTATTTCCACGTCTTCAAGCATTTATCATTTTTATATTGGGAAACTCCTCTAGTCATTTGAAACCACACTCTGAAGTTATTGCTGGCAGTAATTACTCTCCATATTAGAAAACACTGGAAGTAACTCCTCCTGTCTCATAGCGCTAGAGAAAAGGAAATGAGGCAAGATAATGGTCTCAGAGACAGGTCTAGTTCTACAGTTCTCTACTGTTTCACTTTGGAAGGGATCCAGGCTGTCAGTTCATACCGTCTACATGTCCTGTTGTAATAGATGGGTTTGACTCCATTGTGTCATGGAAATGGGTTTATCCACCTTGCATATTGGCAGAAGAGGCAGGAAGATGATAGTTGACAGTGACTTACACAAAGTTTATGACATGTTTCAGTCTAGGAAGACTTCTTTTTAAAAGACTCAAGCCCAAGAGGAAGTGGAGACTGCTAACATTAGTGAAGGCAGGCTTTATATCTGAGGGAAAGATTTTATGAGCAAACCGACTCACCTTGGCTTGAGTGGGTTGGAAAGGGAAAGGAAATGCAAACAGTGAAAGTCAGCAATTATGGGATAAGATTAGAGATCTCCAGGGTAGAATTTGGAGGTACAATAGAAGGTGTTTTTGTACAAAGGTGGAATTCATAAGTAAATGAGTTTGACATTGATCTTGCGAATACAATAAATTTAAGTTTATTGCAACAATGAAGTGGAAAAAATAAATGCAGTAGTTGTATGATCAGTGGCTTCACAAACATGTTAACATTAAATGTTCAAATGTTGTACAGTTAAATATTCAACTTCAAAGATGATTTACTTCTCTTATTTACATATTTTTAAATATATATAATCTGAGGTCAATAAATAGCTTTTTATTATGTATTAAAAGATACTGCATAATTTGACACTTCTATAATCACTTCATTATCTAAGAAGTTCTATATAAAAGTTTGGAAACTTGAATTTAAAAGTTATGTTCGTGTCATTTCAAATTGAAAGCATAGCATCAGAAAATGATGTAAGACATTAGCATCTACAAAGATTTACCACATGCATCAGAAAAACATCCAGCTTAGTACCTCAGTGAAAATGTGAGCCATTAACTCAGATGGTGGACTTCATGGCATCAAGCATCCAGTTTGATTATACAATTGATGCCCTTGACAAATGATTAAGCTTTTCAAAATGGATCTGTTCCGATCATGCCTTATAGTGTCATTACAGCTATATGGGAAAAAATAACTCTTTTCAGCCCAGAAATTCATTAGCAGACTTGAAGGTCTCAGCACTTCATGAACTCTCCCTTTTACTGCATTCTGAATGTTTATTGAACATTAAGATGTGCTATGCTAAATGCTCTAAAATAAAACTCTCACATTAAATGTCAAGTAAAAATAAGTCCCTCTGGTTTTGTTTTGCATATCATTAATTTTGGCTGTGGTGACTGCTATTAAGTATTAAAGAAGTTTATTTCATGTTTATTACTATCTAAAATTTCTGACAAAAAATTATTAGTGGACTTCTTAAATAATTATTAAATAAAATGTCAATAGGCTTGGATTTGGGTCATTCTAAGCCAGATCTGACTTTTGCTTTAATAAGCTCTCTTTTTCTGAGTCACAGACCAACATTCATTTCCTCTTTGCAAAATCCTATCAATATGTTACTCTTAGCTATAATGTAACCAGGGCAGTCAGTTAGTACTTGGTCAATGAAAGAAGCTGTTCATTCATTCCATAAAAATAATTTATGGATGAGAACTTTAAGTACACAGCCCAGCAAAAATAAGAGAATAACAGTTTGATACATGAATGCAGGTGCTGTTTAAAGCTCTCCAGTGATTTGTACATAAAGAAAACTTGTACATTTCTTGAGACATCTTGCATGATGTTTTGCCAAGTGGGTTTGGATTATGCCTTGAAGAATAATGTTCTTCAAGGTCAATTTCCCAATAAATATCAATATTCAATGGGGAAAAATAATGAAATAGGGAGGTTCTTCATTTTATGCTATACATTATGACCAAAGCATCTGTAGCTGTCAAGTTGAAATTAAAACAAGAAATCTATTTGTATGTGATAAGCTTAAATCAGCTTCAAAAGATGTCCAAATTGGACGGAGCCCAGATTTTGTCATTACAGTCCTAACATTTCAGTTTAGATTAAGAACAGACTTATGCTCTACAGTGTCTCTGGAAGAAGTCTCTTTCTTCTACCAGCTGCTCAGGGACAAATCTCTACTTATATTAATTATTATCAAACCACTCCTTAATGGAAAGCTACCATGGGCACAGAAGTTTCTCCAGTTTGTAAAATACGCAATACACTATTTATTTTTCAAATTAACGTTAACATGTGTTCTAAAAATAATGTTTTGTGTTTAACATTATAACATGTTTATATTATTTTGATAAAATTAACTAACTGAGAAAATGTTCTTTTACATACTGTTTTTGTGGCTGGATATGGTGGCACACACTTTGGATCCCAGCACTAAGGAGATAAAGATAGAACTCATTTTGTGATTTCAAGGCCAGGCAGGTCTACATAACAAGTCAAAAAACAGTAAGGGCTACATAGTGAGACTCTTTCAAAAGAAAAGTAGGAGAAAAGGCAGAGAATAAAAGAAAAGGAAACTATTTTCTTAAATATGTAAAAGTATTACCCTCAATACTTAAAGTATTTTATATCTTAAATTATTAGTTTATCTGCCAGAAATTTTTATTATATGTTTATTGATAAAGGTTCAATATAGCCACACAAAATGAAAGGGCATTTCACTACTTTTCAAGCATAAAAGTGTTGATTTAATACATTCTAAAATTATTTAAAGAAACTATTGCAATTGAAGATAAAGTTAATCTCTTCCAATTAGAACCAAGGGTTTGTGTGTGTGTGTGTGTGTGTGTGTGTGTGTGTGTGTGTGTGTGTGTGTGTGTGTGTGTGTTTGTGTTTGGAATCTAGGGCTTGTGAGATAGCTTATCATGTTAAAATCACTACTAATCCTAACCAGAGCTCTGACTTTCATTCACAAGTGCATATGAATGCATGTACATACACACAAAAAAACCCCACACACACTAAATAAAAAAAATAACTATTAAAAGATAATAAATAAGCATAAAGAAGAAATAAAGAATCCAAGTCCTGAGATGAAAAATACCTTAAAATAGTGTCAAAGTCTTTGAAGACAATGCTTAGGAAATTTAAAGTCATAAGGTATTCACCAACCACCCTGTTCTTTTATGGCAGTAAGTAAACAGATGCTTGTATTTCTCCTCCACTTAATAATCTTGGAGGGAAAATGTTATAGTCATTTGACATACCCTGGAGTAGTAGGAATTTAATTTTTTACACTGTAAACATGTTCCTGTGTTAATGACTTATTTATTTATTCATGAAGATTTCAAACAGAATATTACATTCCAGAAAATCCTAAGAACAAGAGAAATATCTCTCCCTCAGGTCTCCTTTTGGTTGTTCCATTAGCTCATTCCATAATGACTAGTTGGTAATTCAGAAGAACAATACACTAATAACTATACTAATAAAATTGCATGTCACATTACATATCTTTGCTTATACATGTTATGATGAACTGCTCAAAATTGAAACAGAATATCATTTCAGTGTGTTACTATAAATCTATTTCAATCTACTTGTAGTAAAATTCCAAATCTTGGGATACTTCTTAGTAAGAAACAATAACCAAAAAAAAAAGAGAGAAGGTTTTTCTGTGTGTTGGCTAGTTGATTTTGTTGTTATTTTGTGGTTTGTTTGATTTATCTTTTGTTAGCAATACAAGCTAGAGTTACCCCAGGCGAGAAAATGATCCGTCAGATTGCCTGTAGGGTAGTTTCTTGATTAATGATTGATGTGCTACCCCTGGGTACTGAGTTATTAAAGGTAACATAAGTGTTCTGAGCAAGTCATCAGAAACTAGGCAGTAAGCAATATTCCTCCATGGCCTCTGCTTCTGTTCCTGGCTCTGGGTTTTCCTTGAATTCCTGCTTTGACTTCCCTTAGTGATAGAGTGATACCTGAGAGTTTTAAGATGAAATAGCATCCCAACCTCCAGAGTGCTTTTAGTCATAATGGTTTATCACAACAGTGTAAACATACCTAAAACATGATCAGTCAACACTAAATTCTTACCATGACTGGCAAGTATCAGACACTGTGTGTGTGAGAGGCTTGTACAGAAAAAACCCAAAAGAGTATAGCACAATAGTTGGGAGGTAGTCTCCTTCAGAAGACTTTGAACTCTGGGGATGTTATTCTGTAGCTAGGGTGAACACCCAAATATCTCCCAGTTTCAATTCTTTAATCTGTAAAGCTAGAATAATATTGCTACTTCCTTTGAATGCAATGTGCATTAAATGCTTTATTCCCAAAGCAATTAGAATATGCCTGGCACACAGTATCTAACAAGTTTCCACTGTTATTACAATAAAAACAATGACTGCTTTACTCAAGGAACCCCTATTTTAATACCTTAGTGCAACTATGTAAATGTCTTCTTATAAGAACAGAGAATTGCAAATAAAGTGCTAAGAGATTCCAGTTTTTATTCAATTAACAAGTGAGTTTAGGGATTATTTTTCAGTTCTCGATATTTAGAAGACAGAACCAGAATGAGGATGTCTAAAGGCAATTAGAGGCAGTAAGTAGCATCCAGTTCACCCACTCTCATGTAGCTTTTCCTATCATCTACATCCTCTCAAGTAGGAGGCACATACCAGGCTGAAAGAATAGAGGAAGGAGGAATTTGTGTAACTGGAGATTTGCTAGTTCTCAGGGGGCTCCAAGCAACTGGTCTTTCTGAGTTGCTGCCTAGGAAATGAATGGAGGGAAATGGGCATAAGAATGAAGTAATGATTGATGCATGGAAGGTCAGTATTACAGGATGAAAAGAAGCTCCAACCAAAGGAACTGACAAGGAGTAAGTGTAGCCTGAAGATTTGGCCCTACTGGCCCAAGGTCCAGACCTGCAGTTCTGCAGCCACTTAGTCCCAAATAATCACACAAAGGATTATATTAATTACAAGCTGTTCATCCTATGGCTCAGGCTTGTTGCCTGCTAGCTCTTTCGACTTAGCTCAACCCATTTCTTTTAATCTGTGTTTTGCCACATGGCTCATGGCTTACATGTATTTTTATATCTTGTTTTATATCTTGTTTCTTTGGGCAGCAGCTTACAGTGTCTCCCTGATGATGCTGGCCCCCCTCCTCCTCCTCTTCTTCCTCCTCCTACTTCTTCTTCATCTAGGCTTGAAATTTCTGACTCCCTCCAAGTTTCATTGCCATTGGACAAAACAGTTTTTTTTTATTAACCAATAATAAATCATATTCACAGCATACAGAAAGACATCCTAAATCAGGTGAGCACTGATACACATTCTTTGTTCATATCCAAGCCACTTATATGAGTAACAAATGTTGTCTAATAGTCACTGTCAATCAAAAAAACTGATCCTGGGTTCTATCCATCTCCTTTTTTATTTTTAAATGCTAATAGTTGGTCAGGTATAATTCATATAAGAGTAAGTCTATACAGCGAGCAACAGTCTACATCAAACTAAATGAAAAGAAACTCAAAGCAATCCCTCTAAAATCAGGAACAAGAAAAGACTGTCCTCTCTCCACTTATCTATTCAGTATAGTTCTAGAAGTTTTAGCTAAAGCAATAGGAGAACAAAAGGAGATTAAGGAGATACAAATTGAAAAGAAAGAAGAAAAATTATCTCTATTTTGCAGATGATATGATAGTATCTTAAGTGACCCACACAATTCTAGTAGGTAACTCCTACAACTGATTAAAAAAAAATACCTTCATCAATGTAGCAGGGTATAAGATTAACTAAAAAAAAATCAATAAACTTCTTATATACAAATGATAAAAGGTCTGAAAAAGAAATTAGAGAAATATTGCCATTTATAATAGATGCAAATAGCATTAAATATTTGGGCTCATTCTAACCAAAGAAGTGACAGACCTGTTTAACAAGAACTTTAAGTTATTGAAGAAAAAATTTGAAGACGATATCAGAAAATGAAAAGATCTTCCATGCTCCTGGATAGGTAGGACCAACATAGGAAAAATGGCAATCATACCAAAAGAAATCTAGAGATTCATTGTAATCCTATCAAAATTCCAACACAATGTTTTACAATCCTTGAAAGAACAATATTCAACTTCATATGGAATAACAAGAAACCCAGGATTGCCAAAACAATCATTTTTAATAATAGAATTTTGGAATGAATTACCATCCCTAACTTCAAATTATACTTTAGAGCTACAGTAATGAAGACAGCCTGGTACCAGCATTAAAACAGACTTGTGGATCAATGGAATCAAATCAAAGACCCCCACCTTAATTCACATACCTTTGAACATCGGATTTTTGACAAAGAGGACAAAAATATACAATGGAAAAAAGAGAGTATCTTCTGGATGGATTTGGAAAATATCCTCCTGAGTGAGGTATCATAAACCCAGAAAGATAAGCAGGGGATGTATTCACTCATTAATGGACTCTAAACAAACAAACAAACAAACAAAAAAAGCAAAGCATGCCCAAGCTGCAAACCACAACCACTGAACAACTTGGGATTACAAACACCTTGGACTGGCACCTTGGATCTCACTCCCCCTAGAGAAACACCTGACTCAGTCTTGATGTTGGGGGAGAAAACTGGATTTGCCAGGAGTGAGACTGAACTAAGCAATATTGGGACCTTGGGACCTTGGGATCGCCTGCCCATGGGGAGGATGGGGAGATGTGGAGAAAAGAGAATGACCTGATGTGGTGGGAGGGGAAAGAGAACTTGAATAAGGATATGTAAGTATAGAAAATGTGACTTCTGTATTCATAGAAAAAAAATAAAGGAAATAAACAAAATGTGCTTTAAGATGATCACTTATATATATATATATATAAAAACAGTATCTTCAACAAATTGTGCTGGCATAACTGGATGGTAGCATGTAGAAGAATGCAAATATATCCATATCTATCGTTCTGCACAAACTCAAATACAAGTGGATCAAAGACCTCATCGTAAACCCACTTATACTGTACGTGATAGAAAAGAAGGCAGAAAATAACCTTGAATGCATTGACTACTTTCTAAATATAACACCAGTAGCACAGACACGAAAAAAAAAAAAAACAATTAGTAAATGAGACCTCCTAAAATTGAGAAGCTTCTCTAAGGCAGAGGACATGGTCAATAAGAAAGCAAAAACAACAACAACAAAAAAACAGCCTACAGAATAGAAAAAGATCTTCATCAACCATACATCTGACAGAGGATTGATCTCTAAAATAATGGAGCACTCAAGAAAATAAAAGCCAAAATCCAAAATAATCTATTTTTAAAATGGAGTTCAGTGCTAAAAAGGAAATTCTCAACAGAAGAATTACAAATGGATGGAAGACACTTAATTGCTCAAAGTCTTTAGCCATCAGAGAAATGCAAATCAAAACAACTCTGAGATACCATCTTACACCTGTCAGAATGGCTGAGATTAAAAAAAAAAAAAAACTCAGATGACAACCTATGCTGGAGGGGATATAGAGGAAGGGGAACACTCCTCCATTGTTGATGGGAGTGTAAGCTTGTTCAGCCGCTCTGGAATGCAATGTGGTGGTTAGGTTAGGGTTAGGCTTAGGGTTAGGGTTAGGGTTAGGGTGGAGCCTCTTGCAGTAGGATCAGACTATGTTCCTGGTGCATGAACTGACATCTCAGAGCCCATTCCTTATAGAGGAACACCTAACTCAACCTTAATACTAGGATAAGTGACACAGATCTACTTCAACTGGATATGCCAGACTGAACTGACCCACCTTGGGACTCCTTACTCTCCCTGGGGAGTGGGTGGGCAGTGGGGTGAGGAGAGGCTGAGAAAAGACTGGGAGAGATTGGAAGGATGGAAAGGAAGGGGAGCAGTGGTATATATGAAAAAACCTTTTTAAATAAATAAAAAACCTTTAAAAAAAGAATAAATCTAACACTTTCAAGTATATTATCCAGGCTTTTAGAAAAACTCACAAAAAACATTTCACCATATAATTCATATTATCAGCACATGATTACATGTCTAACTTCATTCTATTGCCTGTAAATATGCAGCTATTCATATAATTTGAAGAAGTTTCTTCCTTCTCAATTTAACTATATTGTCAGAATCAATTGTCCAGTAAGAAGGATTTTGTGCCAGACTCTACCCTTTTAATTGTCTGTCATTTGATAAACTTAAAAAGTACAAGGAGACAAAGTAAACCCAGGTAACAATACTTGTTCATGTGAGTTTTACCAGCACGCATCCTCCATAATGTGTGGCAGTGTGGTGATATTTTGTTTGTGCTCTAACAAATAAAGCTTGCCTGAAGTTCAGAGAACAAGCATTGCTAGCCACTGGAGGCCAGGCAGTTGCAGCATACATCTTTAATCCTAGCACTTGCGAGGAGGAAACAGGAAGACTGTAGCCCTAGCAGTAAGCTTGATCAATAATCACAGGGAAATGAACTATTATGTCAATATTCATTTAAAGCAATTTGTGACATACAAAGAACATAATTCTGGAATGATCTACTCGAGCAGATAGAAGTGAAAGTAATATGACTGGCTAGGGAAAGGAATATAAGGCAGAAGAGAGCAGCTCAGCCCCTTTTTGGCTGATTCTGTAGAAGCAAGAAGTTCTTAGTGGCTTCTCCTTTATTTCTCTGATATTTTAACATTTACTTCAATATCTGATTCTGGGTTTTTATTCATGCTACATTGTAGTCTCTCTATTGGCAAGCTCTTGTTAATAGAAATGGATACCTAACTGGTCACACACCTTTAATTCCAATACCTGGGAGACAGAGGCAGGCATATATCTTTATGAGCTCCAGGCCAGTCTACAGAGTGAATTTCAAGATAGCCAAGGCTATACAAAGAAACCTTGTCTCTAAAAGCAAGCTATCAAAGAAGGTGATGCTTAAATGTCACAAGTGATTTCTTTGTTTATTCCTTTCTTTAGTTTTGGTATTTTTTTTTTTTTTTGTGTGTGTGTGTGTGTGTGTGTATGACAGGATTTATCTGTGTAACAGCCCTAACTGATCTGGAACTTGCTTTGTAGACTAGGCTGCACACCTCAAATAGAAAGTTTATTTTGTTTTCTCCTCATACTGCTCTGGCTTTTTCCTAATCTACATCCCTGATTTATTTTTCCTCAACTGGACCACACTGCATAAACTTGGATTCCAGAATTGGGGATAGAGTTTGGGGCAGAGTGCTAACAACTGTGTACAAGGCAAATTATCTGAACCCTGGCTAGCATCTTACAAAAATACTGTTGTCCCACTGGGGCTTGAGAGATAGATTTCTCAGGGGTTAAGAGCACTGACTACTTTTCCAACTGATCCAAATTCAATTCCCAGCACCTACAGGTGGCTCATCATCATCATAACCCCAGTCTCAAGGGATCCATGCCTCTACCTATACACTGTGTGAAGATATATTGTTGTGATTTGGTTTAATAAAGAGAAGAACAGCCAATAGCTAGGCAAAAGGTATAGGTGGGGATTCTGAGTAGAGAGAAGAAAGAAACGGAGATAATAAAGACACAGAGGAAACACCACTGAGACATGGAGGACGTTGAATATAAAGAATAAAAGAAAGGTTAAAAGCTACATAGTAAACAGATTAATAAAAACAGGCTAATGTAAGTCATAAGAACTAGTAAGACAAGTGTAAGCTAAGGACAATCTTTCATTATTAATAATAAGTTTCTGTATTATTATTTGTGTAAAGGTGGCCCAAAGGAAATTCTGACTACATCTGTCTTCTTGCCTCTGCTGGTATCAGACAATGCATAGTGCATAGACACACATACATGCAAAACCTGCATAATAAGATAACAAATTTAAAGATGTCTGGTTATATCTTATAGTCATTAGTTTTTTAAATCTGAGAAATAGATTAAAAACTATATGACCACTTTAAATATTCTCCCTAATTTATATTTAAGTTACTAAATTGTTGGTATTAATATAGAAGGAAAAGTGTTGTGTGCATTTTAGGATATGAATCCTAACTTTGCCATCTCTATTGCTGTGTGTTCTATACACAGTAGAGATGGCTGGAACCCCAGTTGTCATCTTGAGATGGTAAAGTACAGATAAATGAAGGTGAATTTTTAAATTACATTTTGTAACTTCTAAAGAAATCTAGAGTGGCTTTCAAAAATTTTCTTTTATAATAAAAAAAGAATAACCTTTCACTATTATGAAAACCACTTTGGATTTGCTTAGCTTTTATATCACAAACCAGTTTGCAACAGATATTTATAAGGGTGAAAATTTACCAGTCAATAAACAAACTCCTATAGATTTTTTATCACACTATACAATATTATGCCATGAAATCCACAACTTAATTGAGAAAACACACACACATATAAAATTTTAATGGGAAGTTTTTTATGGACTTACTACAGAATTCTACTATAACTTAAAAAACTAAGACAAATACATACCACATAATTCCATAAAACTTAAAAAATAAACAAAGCTTTTAAAAGTTACAAAGCCAGTGGAACCCTGATATTAATCATAGTATTTCTATTTTCTTTTCTTTTTTTCTTTTTTTACTATTTGGTGATTTTACATCATACACCTCATCAAACTCAGTTATCAGTCCTTTCAGTTTCATACCCACTCTTATGGTCTCCCCACTTACAAAAAAATGCCCATTCATGATGTTCAGTTATCTACTGGGGCATAATTAAACATCCTTTGGCCACCCCGTTAAACAAAATGAAACCTTCTTCAACCACACCTTTTTCTTAAAAAAAAAAAAAGTCCACTAATGAGTGAGTACATCCTCTGCTTTCTCTATAGGTTTGTGACACCTCACTCAGGAGGATATTCTCCTAATCCATCCATTTGCCTAAGAATTTTAGGATATCATTTTTTCTTACTGCTGAGTAGTATTCCATTGTGTAGATGTACCACAGTTTATTAATCCATTATTCAGTTGAGGGGCAACTAGGTTGTTTCCAGGTTCTTGCTATTACAAATAATGCTGCTATGAGCATAGCTGAGCTAATGCTTTTGGGGTACAAATGGGCATCTTTAGGGTATATGCCTAAAAGTGATATTGCTAGATCCTTGGGGAGATTGATTCCCAGTTTTCTGAGAAACTGCCATATGGCATTCCAGAGTGGCTGAACAAATTTACACTCCCACCAACAACGGAAGAATGTTCCCCTTGCTCTGCATCCTCACCAGCATAGGCTGTCACCTGTGTTTTTAATCTTAGCCATTCTGACAGGTGTAAGGTGGTATCTCAAATCAATTGGAAAGTTTTAAGACTATAATATTACTGAAGATGGACAGTGAGTCTAAGAAGTGTAAAGGGTAAAACAATTTTGAAACAAATTTTGCCTAATTCTTTAAAAAGCCTGTGGAGAAAACAACACTGTAGGATTTGTAAATAAAAGAAGAAAATTAGGAAGTATGTTTATAAATATACAGATAGAAAGGTTAGTGATTAGGATCGTTTAAAAAATTATTTTGCATGGCTAACAAAAGATTAGTGTGTGACTATAGGTGAGATTCTGGATCAACAAAGCAGTGGGGAAATAATGAAGGTTTTCAGAATATGAGAACTCGAATACTCCCAAATAATTAATTGACAAATTAACTGAATGGTCAGTTCTTCAAAAGAGGAAAAACACACAGCCTCTAAGAACATAAAAAAAAAGGGTTTGACATCCCTATGCATCAGGAAAATACAAGTTCAAACCTACACTTAGATTCATTCCTCCACACATGACGTTTTGTTCTGGTTACTTTGCTTGTCAATGGGACTAAATACTCGCCGAGAAACAACTTAGAGGAAAGACATTTAATGTGGCTTACAGTTTGAAGGTGTTCAGTCCCTCACAGAGAGTACTACATGAGAGGAGGTAGCTCTATGGTGACAGGAATGGCAGCTGGGAATCATTCTTCACATCATGAAGGAGCAGGAAGTAGAGAATGGGCAACAAGTGGGGCCTGCTATAAAACTTCATGGTCCACTCTCAGTGATTCTTTCTCCTAGGGGCTTACAATGTTCCAATGCACTACTACATACTGGGGACCAAGTGTTTTGGGGGCTTCCAAGTGTGTTTTAACTTTAAACCTCTCTAAAGTCATCAAATAAGAGTCAAGATTCTCAGCTTCTGAATGTGTGACACTTTCCTTTATGCATTATAGCAATGAATATGGTACATGACCCCCTGGACCACAGTTCATTTCTCATTACCTGATCCCTTTACTATGCCATTGTTCCATTTTAATACTTATTGTTGTGGGATTCCATCTCTTGCAAAATTCTACTACATGTCTGGAATGCTTGGCTAAACACAGTAGAAAATATACTTAATGTATTTGTTATGTAACTTTCAATGATCAGCTGAAAAAAAACCCAAACAAACAAAAAAACAAAAGCAGACTTTCATTGTTGTGGCCCAGGCAATACAATGTTTGTTTAGCATATCCTACCCTCCTAAGGTAATACATTAAGAAAACTGACATGAACTATGATTTATTTCATAAGACTATTAGGAATTTGCAGACAACATCTGTGCTTATATCCCATTGACTAATTAAGAGCCACATGGTCATTACTAGATTCAAAGGACATTGAAAGATAGTGTAATATCCTTCAGAGGAAGTGTTTCCAGCTATCAAGATGGAAAAAATTAATATGTCATGACTGCCCAACTCTGGAAGAATGTATAGTATAAAATGACATTCTGCTGTCAGAAAAAAGTCTCCAAGAATTTCTGAGAGTTACCATGCTACTTTGAGAACCATTCATTCTAGCTCCCTGAAGTGTGCAGTTAGTTCCCAGTATGCTACCCAAAGTCCAAAGCCAAATGAGACATTGAATCCAGCTGGACCTCCCTCTGTAACCTGTCAAAGAATGTAGTATAGTTCATGTCAAACAAAATGTTCGGATACAAAGTTGTGATTAACTTGAACTAAAATGGGAGAAAATGACATATTATGTCAAAACATTCCTCTTGCCATTTCATTATTTAGTATCTCTCTGCCTTTGGTAAGATATACTCCCTTGAAATATTTAGAAGATTGAGCATTAAACAAGCTTTATACAAAAATAAAACTAAATTAAAATTGCTCAAATGATTATACTTTCAAACTATGAACTAGCAATATTTGAAAGATTAAGGTAGAAATTAAGAAAAATTGAGAAAATATTTCAAATTAGCTTTCCTACCATATACCTAAAGCTAAAGGCAATTCAGTGTTGAAATTGGAGAAATATCATGAGTTAAATGACTTCCTTCTAGAGTGTACACATCAGAATGGATCACCTTCTGGCCTGTAGTCATTCAAACTCAAAATCCAGAGACACTGTTCATATTCCCTGGGGCACTTCCTTGGGTTTCTAGGCTAAACTGTCATAGTAGGAGGCAGAAGCTTCCTTGTCAACAAGCACATTCCATCTCAATCTTCATTACAGTTTAAAAGTCACTCAGCCACTGAAAGTGACAGATCCATAAATACACTCAACCATTTTTCTTTACCTTATTGGGAATAAACTAATGAATAGATGTCCACATAGGTATATTGAGGTAGGCATTTAAACTTCCCCAGTCATATGTCCAGTCATAGACATATGACTGTATAATGTCCAGTCATAGATATTATACATCCCTGTTGATGTGTATGCAGTTTGAATGGCCATTTGGAAGCCATAAAGCTTCATTTAATTTTTTTTTATTTTCACTATCAATTGTCCTAGTTTGCTTCTCTGTTGCTGTGATAAAATTGGTGAAGAAAGGGGTTATTGAACTAACAGGTTTTAGTCCATCATCAAAGGAAGTTTCCATAAACTAAGGAAGGAGCCTAGAGGCAGGAATGTGAAAGAAAGACCACGGAGGAATGCTGCTTACTGATTTGCTCTTCGTGATAAATTCCCTTTTCCTGTACAAGCCAGGAGGACTTGCCAAAGGTTAGCCCCACCCAAAGTGTGCTTGGCTCTCTGAGGACAGCAATCATCAATCAAGAAAAGGTCTCAAAGACTTGCCCACAGGCAGTTTTATAGGAGCAGTTCCTCGGTGTTTCCTCTTCTCAGATAACACTAGCTTGAGTCAAACTGAGTAAAAAACACTAACCTTTACACTTATCTATCACAAAAGGAAAAGAGAATCTATGACAGTGTTGGAACTATAGAATAAACAATACCTTTTTATCTTCTTTCACAATGCGTGTTTCCCTTGTCTGCATTTTGTCCTCATTCAGCAACTAATATCATCTTTTCTGATATTTTCTGATATTCATTCTTTTGAATTGTTATCCTATATCCACACAGGTTTACATATATGCATGCATATATTATAGACAATAATCATCATGTAAGGCAAAACATATTATTTATGTGTAGAATGAGCACACACATATATGATATTTTTGCTGTCTAATCATTAGTTGATAACATGTATACTCCATTTTCTTTTATAAATAGAGCAGCAATATTCATGAATATGCAATATCTCCAAGGTAGAATATGTAGTTATCTGGGTATATATCAAGAAGCAAAATAGCTGAGACAGATGATAGTTCAATTTTACTCCTTTGAGAAACCTCCAAATTGATTTCCATAATCTCTGTATTAATTTGTACTCAGACAAGTAGAGAACATAGTTTTTCACTTCCCATAACCTCTTCAGTAGTTATCAGACATATTTTTGATAGCCATTTGACTGTGGAGGATGGTATCTCAAGGTACTTTTAATTTGAATTTCCTTAATGTCTAAGGATGCTGAACATCATTATGTTACATTTGAGTTTCTTCTTTGAAATATTTTCATTTCAATAGCCAATTTATTGATTGGCAGTCTTATTTTCTTGGTATTTAAAAACTGCAATTCTTGGTATATACTGGTTATTAGTCCTCTGCATGAGTTATAGCTGGTAAAAGTTTTTTTTTTTTTTCCCATCCTGAATATTAGTTAAATTTTAAAATGTGATTGGGTTGAAATAAGAATTTCAACCTATAGGTGCCTTCTAAGCCTCAATATTCCCAATGATAAACCTGGTGTGATAAAGTCAATACAGGAAAAGTAGCAGTGCCCAATGGAGGTAGAAGAAGTGTGGGAGACTGTTTCTGCCTTTGTTCATGCTTCCTGTGCGGTATTTAGAGTCATGAAGAGCACTTGTGTAAGCCACAGTGATTATCCCCTCCACTGCTTTTACAACAATCCAGGAACTAAGAGGTGCTAAGGATTCTTTTAAGAAAGCAGGTTAAATTCAACCTTTAAATATCTTGTCAAATTTTTGTTTGCTCCACTTTATATGAGGTATAAATCTCATTACTAACTTCTTTGGACTCACCATTCCAAACAAAATGGAGCTAACTAATAAACCACGTGCAGTAGTGCCTCTGCTTTGAACCCACTGACAAAGCATGCAGACCTAGGCAATCAGAAACATCACAGGTTCTAGAGCTCACATTTTATTGGAGTAAATACATACTTGTAAAAAGATAAGTGTTGTGACAACAGAGGCAGTCAACATTAGCTACTTACATAGCTATTGAGCTAAAGAAAAAGCCTATAGTTTACTACACTGATTCTTTTCCATAGGATATTCCCTACCTAGCATATAGAAAGGAATTCAGTCTACTCTAGTGTCGGGAAGGATAAATTATGAAACTAGTGGTGTTTTGTGTATTGCATCGTGTACATTAGGCAAATCTTTTGAAACAGAGAACAAGACTAATGCTTGAGGAAAGCAGAGATAAGGAATGATGCCAAATCATAGGGACTGGGAAAGCATCCGCTCTTTCTAAGGAACCAAGTTGTCTCTCTCTCATTCAACAACTCATTGATAATGCCCTTTCTGTGATTATTCAGATGTTTTTGTTCATAAATGTGTGACAATCATAGTTTTAAATTTTGTAATCAGCATGGTTAATTTTGTTTTACATACTTACTCCTTTTTCATATTTTACTAAGCCTATCCACAGAGACTTAAGCAGCTAGGGCTGGGTCTGTGTAAATCTACACCAAGTTCTCTTCACTTTAATATTTCGATGGGACTCCTGAGCATGTGAACAAGTAGATTTCTAATTCTTGTGACTTATCATAACTTCTTTTCCTGCAGTTGCTTTACCTTGTCCAACTTTGATGAGATGAATTTTGCTTTATCTTTTTATATTTCATTTTATTAAAACCAAAACCAAGAGAAGAAGGAAAGAAAGGCCTAATTTGTACCATTCTCACTATGCTTAGAATTCTAAGAAAGAAAAGATATTCCTGTGCAGTTGTCCTGTGGATTTAATCTTATTCTTGCCCTAAATATAAAGGTCAAGACTCATCTTCTTACAAATACTTTGAGTAACATATTAATGGCACTAAACTCAGGAGAAAAGGAAAAGGAAAGAATATCCTGCAAAAGTCAGGATCCAACATTTGGAATTACCATTTTAATACATTTACAAGAAACATTTGCTGAAATTATATTTTATGCACTTTCTAGATAAAATGTCCTCATTCCTACCTCATCATTCTCCCATTTCCTTTCTTAAAGTTTATAATTTATCTATTTGTTCTTTTGGAAACTACCAATCTTCTTGTAGCTCTCCTCCCTGGCTGTTTTATTCTCCGTCTTGGAGAAATAGGCTTCTTCCCAGTGAAAACATCAAAAGGGCTTTTCCCAAAGGGACCACACTGCAAGGAAGTGACAGCTAGGGCAATCATTCTAGGAAGCTTCTCCCTGTAACTTGGCCAGACAGGATGAAATTAGATAATTTTCTCTGAAACTCTACAGAGAGGAATCAGAATCACAAGAACAAAGAGTCTTTAGGTGCCAAAATGACCTCTACACTGAAAAGAGTAGTAGAGTGCCAAGGTAGAAGCCTAAGAGAGAGGCAATCTCTCTCTCTCTCTCTCTCTCTCTCTCTCTCTCTCTCTCTCTCTCTCTCTCTCTCTCTCTCTCTCTGTGTGTGTGTGTGTGTGTGTGTGTGTGTGTACGTGTGTTATTCTTGAATAATAGAATTCCTTATCAGGTTCATTAAAAACAAAAAAAAAGATAAATGAAGATCCTTACATGTGATGTGTTACTAGGCAGGAATGATTCACTACGTGTACTGTATAAAATCAGAGAATTATGTAGAAGTAGAACCCACTGTTTCTGTTTTTATATCATTGGGTCTTACTCAGAAGTGGAGCCTGATTCCCATGTTGTCCCATTGTTCTTATTGTACAATTACTACCCAGTATTCTGTTAAGGAGGATATAGATAAAATAGTGGCATATACAGTTGTACATTTTAAACCATTTCTGTGTGAAAATGAGGTATAAATTCATGGATTTGATATTTTATATAATTAATTTGACAATTTTAGTACATTATAAATAGTTTGACCACTCAGTGCCATATATATGATGGACAGATATGTAGCTATAGATATAATAAGATTTTATAATACTAATTTTGCATGAGCTTCATAGACTAAAACATTGTATTATGACTTTAGACACAACCATACAGTGTACCCTGATCAAATTCACCCTTCTGTTCTCCAATCCTTCTTACCACCCACTCATCACTAGTGTGTGCCAAGGTTTACTTCTTTTCAGTGTCCACATGCAGTAGAAAATATGTGAGTTGTACTTGTGAGTATTTTTTGTGTCTATTTTTTATCATCTAATGTAATAATTTTTATTTCTGTCCATTTTGCTACATATATAAAGATTTCTTTCTTGTTTATGGCTAAGATTACATTATAAATATGCCTTTTTTTCATAATCTTATACATGGATACCTAAATTAGCATTAATATATTAGCATCTATATAAGATGCCACAATAAATGTGATTATGCTAGAATATCTTTGATTGGCGTTTTATTTTTTTATTTTCCTATTCAAATGTTGAAGTCAAAACTTCTAACTAATCTACTTGGTCTTAAGTACTTATCAAGAAAGAATAACTAAAGAGTAGAGTAACTGATAATACAAAATAATATGATCTGGAGTATATCTGAGAAAGAACTGTCAGCCTTGCAACAGCTGTCTTAAGATAGACTCAAAAAGAGGAACCAATAACAACAACATGGGTGAAGCACTGCCCTGTCCAGTTTGGCTTCAGTATCTACCAATTCCTCCTATTTTACTGCTTATTTTTAGTGCATCCCTGTTTGATTTCTTGGTTAAATTTATCTCTTCTGGTTTATAAAATATTTATATAAAACTGATGCTCACATGTAACTTGTAGCCTGTTGACATCTAAAGCCAAAGTCATCCTCCAGGGCTCTAAGGTCAGGTATGTGGGGTTTCTGCTTCATCAGTAGGTAAAGCCTAAAGTAAGTATTAAGCAGCTCCAAAAGATGACTCATTCTCCTTCATCTCACCTAAGGTTAAGGAGGATAGAAATTCTTGTGGAATAGGGGATGTGACTCAGAATTAGGAGGAAAGAGGCAGGCTGCTCTAGCACCTATGACAACAGGAAGACAGCCACATTTCTGCTAATGAGCAGAACACCTGGGAGCTGAAGGCAAACTGATGAAGACCTGCTACAACCAAGATGGCCTCGCATATCTCCACGAACTGATGCTGGGACACTATAATGCATTAGTATAAATTCTCTACCTAGAAGAGCTGTCAGGGCTAGTGGCATATTTTAAACCATGTGCCCAGAAGCACTGGTTGTTTCCTCTTTCTTATTAGAAGCATAAATTTTCAAGTTCCTTCACCATAAATTGAAATGCCCATCTCGGTTTAGACTCCTTTGTGCATGGCGTAGAATGCTGTACTTCTCTGAAATAAACTTTCACTTTTTTCTTCTTTGAAAAGAAAACCTCAACTCATAAGAATGCAGGAATCTGTCCCATTTTATATTGCTTATGGTAATATTAAAGCTATTTTTATCTGCTATGAAAAACTCATTGCAAAATTTTTTTTAATAAATCAAGATTCATGATTTTATAAGTCACTGAGCATAAAATTAAGTTGTGATTCTACAATGGACTTTAATAAGCAAACACTTGGCTTGGGCAGTAGATTTTAATTGCTACTGTTTTCCTAAAATTAATACTACTTCTAAGAAAGCATAAATGGGGTGGAACTTCACGTTACTCTAGGCATAAAATAGAAATCTGAATTCTTGATTGAAAAAAAAAAGAAGCAATCCTCACTCTAACCTCAGTGACACAGAATACCAAGAGAATCAGACTTGATTGGAAATGGCACAAGTAAGCATGTTTCATAGTTACTAATGAAAACATACTGTATTTGTATAAACACAGTCAAAAGGGATTAGATATGCAGCAAATGAAAAATTTCCCTGGAAATGATAAACATTTGAATAACAGCCCAAAAGTTGCTGAGTATGAAATTGAAAGTTGAAAATTAAGTGGGCAATTAGAAAATCTAAAGGCTAGACATGGGACAGAAAAATAGAGTCCCAGTATTCACTGAAGTTGCTTTCTGTCTAATCAGTAGGCAGAAACATAAATGACAGCCTTATGTCACCATGGGTACTCAGTCCTTTGAAAGTTGAAAGTTCCTACAACAGAAGAGTTAGTGCAGGAGATATGTCTGGAGGCAAATTGTTTTTGTTTGTTTGTTTACTCATTGCTGTACTTTCTGTTTAAATGTTGCCCTTCTGCCTGAATTATCTAGATTTCAGTAGTGCCCTTGCAGTTGATTTCACCCAAAATATCAGTCATGTGTGGCATTTGCAGGGAGTAGATATTACCAATCTTTTGTGGCAATAACATAAGTAGAATTACATCCTGAAAATAAATACTAACACTAAATCATGGAACTAGAGAAGCCTCTGGCCACTTTGTGTTGGCCACATTCCTCAAATTTCCCACTTTCCCCTTCTACCGTTCTCTCTTTCCATTTCTTTTAATCCCTGCTTGCTCCCAAATCCCATTTCTCCTTGACCTCTTTAAGTAGTTCTGTGTTTTACTGTCTTCTTATACAGTATGTCTTTGTAATCCCATCATGTGGCCATAAAGAAATCTTTTGGAACATTTCCTAAATAGAGACAGCTGCCTCCCTAAGAGACACTCTTGGATCAGCAGCTAAAATAACAAACATTTCCTTAGCAGCATATGCAATACAGTTGGCTAATTTTTATAATACCGATGACCAGCAGCAGCAGGGTTACATGGCTCACTTCTATCCTGTCAGCTAATGTAAATTATCTGTATTTTTTAGAGTTATTGTGAGAATTAGGTGACAATAATGTGAACTCTGTGATAGTCTAGGGCAATGCTTGCTTTTCAATATGTAGCCATAGATAGCTATTTCATATTAAGCTTTACTCTGGTTTGACAGCCATTATCCTAAAACTTCCTCATGTCAGGGATCTAAATTTAAAAACCAGTCAACAAAAGACACCAATAATTATTCCTTTCAATAACACTTCAGTTTGAAACAAGCCATTGTGAGACTATTTAGAAAGTGGGGTGACATGGCAACCAGATGAAGGACAGAAAACACAGCAAGCACTGACACTGGGGAGTAGAGCTAGATAAAAGAATCCAAGTAGCTTTGGATGATTTGTCAGAACAAGATGACAATTTTAGGCATTATTAAATGAATTTGATAAAGAGAGCATGGGATATGGAATGTGTATTCTCTGTTCTAGTCAAGTAATGGCAAGAATTGCATACAGCTCAAGACTCCACACCTTGATGAGCCAGAACTCCAATTTATTTGAAAGAGTGTAGTGTTAAGCAAGTCTAGAGATGGAATACATGGAAAATGGCAAAGATGACAAGGATGTTTCCACTGCAGAATAGTAACTTTAAAGAACTTATATAATGGACTGTAACATTATTGAGAACAAGAATTAACATTATGATCTTTGGAGTCCTTGGTGCCTGCTTATGATTGGTACTAAATAAAGGCCTTTTGAATGAATGAATGAATGAATAATTGAATGGCCATCTGTCACACAGAACAGAAAGAAAGTTTGTTCTTAGAGTCCCCATAGGACAGACAGCAATGGAAGCTGTATAGAGGTGGTGACTACGGTAGGAAGGGTAGCTTGACATAAAGGAGATTTTAACCTGTGCAGACTCAACCACTAACAAGAGGAACATCAAGATGAGAGAATCACATTTCTTTGGGAAGAATGCTCTTTGGCCAAAATGGATGGACCTCCCTGAGTTCTGTGATTATTTAGCTCCGTCACAAATGCTTGACATCCTAGTACCTCATCTCACTTAAAACGACTAAGGAGTCTTTCACTAGTATTACTTACATATGCATAGAAAATTGTTCTCCT
Organism: Sigmodon hispidus; assembly: GCA_004025045.1. Taxonomy (NCBI): domain Eukaryota; kingdom Metazoa; phylum Chordata; class Mammalia; order Rodentia; family Cricetidae; genus Sigmodon; species Sigmodon hispidus. The sequence goes on from PVIH01004553.1 coordinate 52,778, forward strand.
CGAACTTCATTTTTTCTGTCGCTTTTTATTGTTGTTTGTTTCTGAGACTGTGTTTTAATTACAACATTTATCACTTTCCTTTTCTCCCTCCAAGCCCTTCCATCAACCCTTTTATGCTCTCTTTCAAATTCTTGGTATCTTTTTTATCAACTGTTATTAAATGTGTAATACATTTATCTATCTACTTATCTATCTACATACAGATATTCACATATACACATACATACATACATACGTACATACGTACATACATACACACATTCTCAAATATAACATGTTGATTCCATACGTGTTACATGTATGCATGTTTTCAGGGATGACCATTTGGCACTGTATAACCAACTGCTATACTCTTTCCTAGAGCTGTCCACCTCTTCCAGTCTCAACTTTCCCCAGCTGCCTGTAGTCATTTGTGTAGAACTGAAGCCTCCTGGGCTTTTGCTGGCACAACATTGTAGAGTCCAGTCTCAGTTAATACATCTACAAAACACTCCCACACCTACAACTCAGAAAACATTACAGAAGAGAGGACAGAAAGATCCTAAGAGCCAGATTACCAGGGACCTTGCTATGAGATTATCTCCTAATAAGTAATATCAGAAGTTATACTTGTATAGTCTCACCAACTTGCCTGCCCAAATATGAGCTGAACAAGGAGAAAACCAACAAACATCCTGGTGCCTTCAGCTAAGTCTCATGAGTCAATCTTATCAGAAAGGAGAGCACATATGTACACAAAGAGATAAGCCCCACTGTCTGCCACGCACCTGTCAGATGAAGCTTCCAGAGTACTCAAATGAGAAATCAAAGTCTGGTGATAAATGAAGCAGAGACTGGCAAAGACAGACGAGGCAAATCTCAGCACCTTGACTTTGTCCCTCCTTCTGAAGGGTGAAGTGACTTCCATTTGGAACTTGGGGCAGCACATATTTTGTCCTTCTATGTTTGCACTGAACCAGAAGCCCTGAAGAACCTGTGAATTTACAACTGTACTGTGTTTCTTTCTATGATTGATGTTCCACAATATTCCTGAAGTAAATTCATCCTCAGAAAAATATCATAAATGTTTTGTTCTTAGGAAGAAAAGGTTACTACTCAACTGTGGGTGAGTAATACTTCTGCCCTAGAGAGTCATGATTTCTAAAATACAGATGCTACCCACAATTACAAGAGTAACCCAGTGGTCATAATTTTCTGAAAGAATTAAATTACCTATTGCAAATATAATATTGTCTAGTAATTCATTAGTTTAGTTATTTACTTCAGTAGTCTTTGGAAACTGTAGACAAAAGAAAATAGCATACTATGTAGGAGTAGTTAAAGAAATTTTAAGAAAAAAAAATATCTAGGCTTAACAAAAACAAACAAGCAAAAAAACACAAAAGAATTCCAGGAAATAAATAAACAAGAGTTCTAATTTTAATAGTAAAACAAAAACTGTATATTTGACAGTATACATTTAGGGTTCTGAAAAAGATTCTCACTTGAACCAAAATGGTGTGAGGTTCCCAACTCTGGGTCTATGCCCACCTGTACTGTCACATAAAATTCAGTAATTCTAGCAATGAACCCTGCCCAGGGAGCATGTCCAGAATCCCACTGCATTCCTTCTACTCACCCTCAGCCTCTGACGAGTTAGTCTTCTCTTTGCCTGTGTGCCCAGTGTGAGTCTCTTCATTCTGGTCTGTTCTCAGAAAGAAATAGGTTAGGTCAGTTTTGCCAGAGTCCCCTTACAGCTATTTGCTCTTAGTGAATTTCCATTTACTGATTCCACTTACACAGTGTTGAGTCTAATCTCTCATTACTGCCCAAACCCTCTACTGCTGTCACAGGATCAAACACCTCACCACTATCTAACAGCCAGAAAACAATTTCTAATTTGTTCCTAACTGCATCTCTCTCTCTCTCTCTCTCTCTCTCTCTCTCTCTCTCTCTCTCTCTCTCTCTCTCTCTCTCTGTGTGTGTGTGTGTGTGTGTGTGTGTGTGTGTGTGTGTAGAGAGAGAGAGAGAGAGAGTATGAAAACTTGCTTAATGTAACAGTCCTCCACCAAATTATCAGAACATGCATTACAGCATTGTTTTATTTTTTGTCTTAAATTCTGTTTTATTATGAACAAAGAAGTCACATTTTCTGTCCTTGTATATCCTTATTCAAGGTCCCTTCCCCCTCCCACCACATCAAGTTATTTTCTCTTCTCCACAGCTCAAAGGTAAAATGTATAACAATACCTATCATTATCTTCTTTTTTTTACTCTTTTCTCTTTGGGGGTCTGACACCCAACTGTTAGATAATTGCATAGAGGCTTATTCTTTCCTATGAATGCCTGGCCTTAGCTTGGGTTGTTTCTAGCCAGCTTTTCTTAAATTATATCATCTCCCTTTTGCCTCTGGGCTTTTATCTTTCTCCATTCCATATGCCTTCTTTATTTACTTCTTACTCTATGGCTTGCTGTGTAGCTGGGTGGCTGCCCCTGGTGTCCTCTCTCCATCTCCATTTTTGTTCTCCAATATCCCTTTCCCAGATTTCTCCTCCTACTTATTCTTTCTGCCTGCCAGTCCTGCCTATTCCTCCTGCTTAGCTATTTGCTGTTCAGCTCTTTTTTAGACTAATCAGATGTTTTAGACACCAAAGTAACAGTTTCACAAAGTTAAACTAATGCAACATAAAAGAATGCAACACATCTTTGCATCCTCAAACAAACTTTCCAGAGCATAAACAAATGTAACACATCTTAAAATGATATTCCACAGTAGAATGTTATCAGAGTTATAGAAATGATCAGAAACTGAAAGCTTAATTACTAGGGCAATCCATGTAGCATATTTGAAGTATTAAAATAAAAACATTTTAAATAAAACATTAATATTCTAAGTCAAAATTATTGTAATGTTTGCAAAACAATTTAAAATTTTAAGAACTCAATCTCAATAGATAACTCAGGATAATATTGTTGTCTAACAGCTCCTAACATTTTTAATTTTTCCTAAACTCTCTCCCTCCTTCCCTCTCTCCCTCCACCTCCCCCTTTTCTCTCTCCTTCTCTCTGGCATATGCATGTGTGTGTAAGATGGTGTCTTGTGATATCTGGTTTTGTTTTTTTGGTAAACATTTTGTTTCTATGTTCAAATTAGCTTGCAAAGCAGCAAGTGTCCTCACTGAACTTCTGTAGCTCTTCCTGTCTGCCAGTTTCCAGGCTCATCTGCCTCCCTTTCTTTGCAGCCCTCCCCTCTTCACTCTCCTTCAACACAGCATTTCCTTCCCCACAGAATATATTCTATCCAACTGGCAAATGGGGTTGCATGAAATTAAAAGGCTGCTACAGAGTAAAATCACTGTCTAAAGAAAGAGAAGGAAGCCTAGAAAACGGGAGGGAAATCTCTTGCTGTTAGACTAGAATTGTAGGCAATCTGGAGGAGCTTTTTTAGAATTCTAGTATTTTAAAGCAAAATAGGTGTACTAAGGAATATTACAGTTGCAGAATGCATCTGTTATGCACTAACATCAAACAAACAAAAGGTTAGTCATGAATGGATGATTCCCACACATATGTAAGCTAATGAGACATGCTTCGTTTTCTTTTTCAATATGCTTCTTCAGACATTTAATTTTCTAGTAAAAAAGTACAAGCGATACCTTTCCAGCAGAAGTGTATACATAAAATTTCTCTACAGTGCTTAATTAGGGAAACAATTTCTTGAAGAAAAATGTTGCCAAAGCTATCAAGAATACCTATCCAGGTGTGGAGAGACTTGAGATACATGTGAAGTCCTCAACACAGTACTTGGTTCACCAGATGTTTAGTGAAAGGTCCACTGTTACCACTATTGGACAAGTAGAAGGTTTTTGATAGATAACCTGTATCAAAACATCTACAAAGTGTCTCCTGAAACAATAAATGAGAGAAAGAGTGGAGCTAGAAAATTTTGAGTACTACATCATGTTAAGCATGCAAATGTATCATTGCTTAATTATTATATAAATTGACAATTATAATTACTAAATAGGCATACAGAGGTAGGCTTATTATGCCACTTTTATGTATGTGTCTACATACATGGGGGTGCTCATTGGTGAAGATATTCTTGAATGTGTATATATGTGAATGCATATAGAACACAGTGGTCAACTTTTAGATATTTTTTCTTATTGGGTGTTTAAGCTAAATTTCGGTGATAGCTCCTCTAGTCCAATGACACCCAACCAGAAAATTCTCACAAGTACTCCTTAAGGCTTTTTTATTCATTCATTCATTCATTCATTCATTATTTATTTATTTATTTATTTTAAAAATATTTTTCCTTGTATTTCCCTGTTCCCCCTACCTTCCCTCCTCCCAATCCCTCCCAATCAGCCTTCAGCTTCCCGTACACCCCCCCCACAGATCCCCTCCTCAAAAAGGACAAGAAGTCCCAAGGTGGGTCAACTCAGCTTGGCACATGCACTCCAGGCAGGTCCAGTTTCCTCATTCCAAAATCAAGACTGGGTTAGGCACTCCTCTGCAGGGAATGTACTTTAAGGTGCCAGCCCATGCATAGGAACACAGTCTGATCCCTCCCCTCAAGGCTCCACATACTGCCCATGCCAATCAGCAGTCCCTTACCCTTTGAGGGCCTAGTAACTTTCCCCAGTGGCTGTTTTTGATTCAGTGAGCACCCTAGAGCTCCAGCCCACCATCTCTGTGGGACTTCTAATCCTTTGTTCATACAGATTGTCCTCCCCCACTCTCAGCTGGACCTGGAGCTCGACCATGTATCTCTGCCTGCACCTCTATTCATTTTTGGGTGTAAGTTCTCTGATGACACTTAGGGTGGTTGTTCATTTGACTATAGTAGAAGTCCTGTTTAGTCCTGTTTAGGCACCTCCTCCACTGTTAGATGGATACCTAGCCAGGACATCCTGTGCACTCTTGGAGATTTCCCTAGCACCCACTCTCTTTCCAACTCCACATTGGCTTCCTGTATCAAGATATCTATCTCTTTTTTTTACTCCCTCTTAGTTGCTCCCCTCACTCAACCATCTCCTTCTTTAGTGATTTGTTCCCAACTCTTCTTGGTTGCAACACATTATGATCCCAATTTGTTAAAGAAATCTTCTCTATTTTCTCTTCCCAGGGGAATCTCTGGATGTCTCGCTTAAGTTCCTTCTGATCCCAAGCTGTTCAGGGGTTGTGGTTTGCAGCATTGGTATTCTTTGCTTTTTGTCTAAAGTCCACTTATGAGTGAGAACATCCCATGCCTATCCTTCTGGGTTTGTGATAACTTGCTTAGGAGGATATTCTCCAAATCCATCCATTTGTCTGTAAATTTTAAGATGCCATGATTTGTTTATTTTATCTGTTAACATTTTGTTAATCCATTCTTCAGTTGAGGGGCATCTAGGTTGTTTGCAGGTTCTTGCTATTCGAATAATGCTGCTATGAATATAGTTGAGCTAATGCATTTGAGGTACAAATGTACATTCTTTGGGTGTATATCAATAGTAGTATTGCTGGATCCTTGGAGAGATTGTTTCCCAGTTTTCTGAGGAACCACCATACTGCTTTCCAGAGTGGCTGTACAAGTTTACACTCCCACCAACAATAGAGGAGTGTTCCCATTGTCCTGCATCCTATCCTGCATAAGCTGTCGTCTGTGTTTTGGATATTAGCCATATTGACAGGTGTAAGGTGGTATCTCAAAGTTGTTTTAATTTACATTTCTCTGATGGATGAAGATGTTAAGCAATTTTTAAGTACCTTTCAACCATTTGTAATTCTGTTGAAAATTTTCTATTTAGTTTTGAACCCCATTTTTTAATTTGGATTATTTAGGTTTGGAAGATTGAGTTTCTTGAGTTCTCTATATATTTTGGACATCAGTCCTTTGTCAGATATAGGGATGGTGAAGATCTTTTCCCATTCTGTAGGCTGTTGTTTTGTCTTATTGACCATGTCCTTACAGAAGATTCACAGTTTTAGGAGGTTCCACTTATTGATTGTTGTTCTTGGAGTCTGTGCTACTTGTGTTATATTTGGGAAGTGCTCACCTGTGCCAATGTGTTGGAAGTTATCTCACACTTTCTTTTCTATGAAGTTCAGTGTAGCTGGATTTACGCTGAGGTCTTTGATCCACTTGGATTTCAGTTTTATGCAGGGTAATATGTTTGGATCTATTTGCATTCTTCTACATACTACCATCCAGTTATGCCAACACCATTTGCTGAAGATACTATCCTTTTTCCATTGAATATTTTTGGCTTCTTTGTCAAAAATCAGATGTTCATAGGTGTGTGGATTAATGTTGGGGTCTTCACTTCAGTTCCATTCATCCACAAGTCTGCTTTTATGCCATTACCAGGCTGTTTTATTACTGGAGCTCTATAGTATTGCTTGAAGTCAGGAATGCTATTTCCTCCTGAAATTCTTAATATTGAGCAGAATTGTTTTGGCAATCCTAGGTTTCCTGTTATTCTACATGAAGTTGAATATTGTTCTTTCATGGTCTGTAAAAAATTATGTTGGGATTTTGATGGGGATTGCATTAAATCTATAGATTGCTTTTGGTAAGATTGCCATTTTTACTGTGTTGCTCCTCCCTATTCAGGAACATGGGAGATCTTTTTATTTTCTAATATGCTCTTCAATTTCTTTTTTCAGTGGTTTAAAGTTTTTGGCAAACAGGTCTGCTACTTCTTTGGTTAGAGTTACTTCAAGATATTTAATGCTATTTGTAGCTATTATAAAGAGTAATGTTTCCCTTATTTCTTTCTCAGTCCTTTTATCCTTAGTGCATAATAGCTCTATTGATTTTTTAAATTAATCTTGTACCCTGCTATATTGAGGAAGGTGTTTATCAGCTGTAGGACTTTCCTGGTAGAATTTTGGGAGTCACTTATGTATATAATTATATCATCTGCAAATAGAGGTAGTGTAGTTTAACCTCTTCCTTTCCAATTGTATCCCCTTAATCTCTTTTTGTTCTCTTATTGCTTTAGCTAAAACTTTGAGAACTATGTTGAATAGATAAAGGGAGAGGGGAGCAAAGCCTTGCCTTGCTCCTGTTTTTAGTGGGATTACTTTGAGTTTTTCTCCTTTTAGTTTGATGTTGGCTCTCTTCTTGCTGTACATCCCCTTTACTATATTTAGGTATTTTCCCTGTATTCCTGATCTCTTCAGGACTTTTATCATGAAGGAGTGTTGGATTTTGTCAAAGGCTTTTTCAACATCTAATGAGATTATTTTTTTCCTTTCAGTTTGTTTAAATGATGAATGACATTCACAATTTTTTTGTATGTTGAACCATCCCCGCATCTCTTGGATGAAGCCTACTTGATTGTGGTGGGTAACTTTTTTGATATGTGGTTGGATTTATTTTGCCAGAATTGTATTGAGTATTGTTGCATCAATGTTCCTGAGAGAAAGTGGTCTGTAATTCTCTTTCTTTGTTACATCTTTGAGTGTCCTGTGTATCAGGGTGATTATGGCCTCATAAAAAAAGAATCCAACAATATTCCTTCTATTTCTACTCTATGGAACAACTCAAGTCTTATAGACATCTCCTCCTTCTCTAACCTTGGATACATCCAGGACAGAGATGCAAGTAAAGAGGTTATTTTCCATCTGAAGGGAGTAAATACTAAATTCCACCATACTTCCCTTAAAAAATGATCAGAATGTTAACATAAACACCACAGATGCTGGCAAGGTTTTGAAGCACAAAGGATACTCATGTGCTTACAGTCCAAAACCAGGCAGCCATTTTGATTTTAATTTTAATCTTAAAATACTTTATTACTGTGTATGTGTATGCTGTATGTGTGAGGGCATATCAGCACTTGTGTAGATATCAGAGGACACCCTCAGGAGTTAGTTCTCACCTTCCACCTGCTTGGAGCAGAATCTCTTGTTGTTTCTTCTATTTCAGGAAGTACTCAAGGCTGGCTGGCCCACTGGTTCCTTGGTAGTTCTGGGAACTTGCTTTATTTTGTTTTGTTTTCATTCTGTAGGAATGCTGGGATTACAAGTAAGTGTTGTCACAACCACCTTTTTTATATGAATGAAGAGAATAATCAATCTCATACAGTCAGGTTTGTATAGCAAGTGCTTTTAACTGGTGAGCCTGTTGCATTAATTTGCATACAAATATGTCATAACACATGGGAAGAGATCAGAAGACAAGTTTGAAATAGCATATGCCAAACTAGCTGGCCCACAATTTTCAAAAGATACCATTTCTACCTCACATTTTACCTCATGAACAGATTACAGATGTGTGCTACCCTGCCAGGCTTCAAGTGAATTTAGAAAATTCAAACTCAGGTTACTACACTTAGTGTCCAAGCACATTACCCACTGAACAAACTTCCTGAATCAAAAATTATCTTTTCAATAAATATTGAAAAGTTTATATGAAAAACCCAGATTTATTTTCTATATGGGGCTTGCTATTGTGACTCTAAAATATTCTGGCTTGGGTTTCTCTTCAGTTACCTACCTAGTTATTCTTAAATTATATTAACTCCCTTGAATCCTCTATACCTCCTCATCCCTCATAATGCCAGGCCAGATAGAGTAGGACACATCCCTACTTATTTCTTCTATGGCAACTTGTATTTTGGAAAGCATAGCAGTCTCAATTAATTAGTTTTCTTTTTGAAGTCTATAATGTGAAAAAATTACAAATAAAAAGAAAATCTTCTATAAAACCTGAGTTTAAGGTGGTTTTTAAAAGTTTATTATTTAAGTCTGTCTTTATTTTGAGGGAGTGACTTCAACAAGTCATGGTGGACCTGAGTTCAGACAGAACAAGCCCAGATTCCATCCCTCCATGCCATGCTAAACAGGAAGAAACACATAAAACTGTCAGGCCATTTCACTAAAAGGTCTGTATTGGGGCTGAAAAAAAAAGTAACATTTCCAGTAGTAGTCTGGAAGGTTTTATTTCATTTGTTTGCCTTATGAAAGCTGTGTTTGGTCATCTTATTAAAAGACAGCCTTGCTATAGAAAACATAAGACTGTCCCACAAAATTATGCATCAACAAATATTGATTTGCACCAAATTGGACTCTAGTTGCAGGAATGCAAAACTCTGGCCCAAATGGCCCCATTGATTCAGGACAGAAGAACTGTGTCTTCTGTCTGTTTTGACTCTCCAGGATTTCCTTAACCTTTCCCTCATCAAAAATCTATCAGTCTGCAGACTGAGGTGTTGAATGAGTATGCCGATACATGTGAAGCATTCGGCAACAGATGGGGCTCCCTCCTTTCCCTGTCAAGTCTTGCCCATAGCTGGCAACCTTACCTCTCCCACAGCTACTGCTCTGGCTGCATGGTTATGAAATTAACTTACTAAGTTTTCTCACAAAGATCATTTCACTATGTACCAGAGTCAGACAAAATTACCCCTTTATCCTCTCATACATGATGGAATCTGGGCACATATGGTAAAATATGAGCATACATCAAGTGTATGTTGAATTTACTACTTGTATGTAATTTATTATCTTCATCTTTATGCCATTAACAAAGCATACAAAGAGTAACATGGAAGTGAGTTAGTGTAATGACAATGCAAGATGAAATTCTCCTGCCAAAATATTCTCAGCTAATAACAAATTGATCCAGAAAGTGTTTCCTGAAAATTTGATGACTAAATTAAGAATGGAAAGGTCAGACATATATATGAAAGTAATGTTTTTCTTACTATACAAAATATTTTTATTATGACTTTTCCATACATGTGAATCACTGTACTTTGCTCACATTTACCCACCACTCTCTCTGGTCCTCTTATTCATCCCCACTTGTATGCATCTCCTACCATCCTCAGATAATGTGTTTCTCTCTTTCTCATACACACACACACACACACACACACACACACACATACACACACACATGTATACACACACATACACACACATCCATGCATACACACACACATACACACACACACATATGCATACACACACACAAACACACACACATACACACACACATACACACACACAAAACACACACACATACACACACACAAGCACACACACATACACACACACAAACACACACACACACACATGCATACACACACCTGAATTTAGATTCCTTATATATGGAAATGTTGTAGTATTTGTATTTGTTTTCCTGAGTCAGGTTTATTTTACTGAACATTATTGTCTCCATTTAGATTTATTTTGCTAGCAAATAATAAATTTATACTTCTTTATGACTGAATAAAATGCACTGTGGACCTAGTGAAATGTTTGAGAGATTATGAGTGCTTGCCAGAAAGGACTGGTGTCCTCAGCTTGATCTTTGCAACTTGTATAGCATCAAAAGAAAGAACCAACCCTACAAAGTTGTGCTTTGACCTCCATACATGCATTGTGATATACACATATCCCATATTATATACATGCATACAAGGAAATCATAAATAAAGCTAATTTAAGATATTATATAATATTAGTAGACTTAAGAAAAAAACCATAACCATATCAATAGATGTAGAAAAACCATATAAAAATGTTAAATACCCCTTTATGCTAAAAGTCCTAAAGAAACTAGGAATATCCAGAAAATACCTCAACATAACAAAAACTGTATATCTGAAATCTACAGCTAATGTTATATTAAATAGGAAAGTTAAATGTAGAATGAGTTGAGGATACCTTCTCTCTCTACTCTTTTTCCTACAATGCTCAAAATTTTAGCTAGAACAATAAGTCAAAAGAAAATTATAAAATAGATAAAAATTGGAAAAAGAAGAAGTTAAATTACTTCTATTGCCAATGAGGGTTCTTACAAAAAAAAAAGAAAAAAGAAAAAACCCTCATCTATGGTCCTGGAGAGATGGTTCCATGACTAAGAACACTGGTTGATCTTATATGGGATTCAAATTCAATTCCCAGTACCCATATGTCAGCTTAAGACTTCTTGTGACTTCAGTTCCTGGGTATCTGATGTTATCCTCTGGTCCCTAAGAGCACTGATCACAAGTAGTATATAGATGAAAACACCCATACAAATTTTAAAGAAATCACAGACTTCACTAAAATACTTTTACATAATTAAAAAAAAACTTTAATAAAGCATCAGAATACAAAATTAATATAAAAGCCAGAGGTAACTTTCAATAAATTATAAACATTTTTTAAAATTATTGTACTGTTTTGGTTATTCCAAGACAAGGTTTCCCTATATAACAGCCCTGGATGTTCTAGACTTACTCTGTAGTCAGGCCTTGAACTGAGATCCTAATGCCTACCTCTGCCTTTCATTTGCTGAAATTGAAGAATGCCGTGCACCATCACCACCTGGCTTGTGTTTTGCAAGTGTGCATACATATGACTTTGTGCCTGTCTGTGTGTTTGTGAGTATATTCTAGCCTACAGATTCAAGAAGAGAGTTTCAGATACCCTGGGACTGGAGTTATTGGTGTTTGTGAGCAACCTGATAAGAGATTCTGGGAACCAAACTAAGATCCTTGAAAGAACAGCAAATGCCAAATCAAACTATTATCAATTATATTGTGATAAAAATTTATGACCTTTTACATAGAATAAATAACACAAACACTAACCCTAATGTAAACCACAATAATGCATTAGTGCTGAGTCATCCATTGCCATAAATTACATAAGCTAATCAAAGTTCAGGTAACAGAGAAACTGCTGGTGGAAGTTGGGTGAAAAACTGAGTGGGTTTTGTTATGTTTTTTGCTTAATTTTTCTGCAAATCTAAAACTGCCTTAAAAAATAATCTTCTAGTTAAAAAGATTCCTGTAGTATTTATTATTTTTAAAAAGCTTGGAAGCATTTGAGCAATTGAAATGCATCAGTCTCAACAAGCTGCTCTCTAATTAGGAGTAAGCTATGATCCTGGTAGGATTTACCCACTCCTCTTCAAACAGCACTCACAATGTTTTAATGAAGAGTTGCTCCTCATTCCATCAGCACAAGGAAACCCAAGAACATTTGAGGAGACGCATTAAAAAGAAACAAAACACAGAGAAGTACAAAAAGGGTTTTTACTAGAGATATTTTAAGGACTATTTCGTCCTTACATTTGACTATAAACATACAGTATATTTAATTGTAAAGACAAAGTTTAGGAGGGTGTAAGAAAGGAAGGACAATGGTGGAAGGGGGAGGTGGGGGAGCTGGGAGGAGCTGGAGGAAGAGAAACTGTGACTTGGACATAGTGTATGAGAGAAGAGTAAAAAAATACTAAGATGTGGAAGAAAATTCTACTTTTAAAAATGAGTTTTTTCAATGTTATGCTTTTATGTCTCAATATTTTCCCAGCTATAGAAGTTATTTATGTTGTTAGTTCAAAATTTGGATAAAGGAATTAATTCGCACAAATGTTTTACCATTTGTATATGTTTCCTTTTCACTTTCTTCATATTTCCATATTCTTCACTTATTTACTATTATTTTCTCAGTGTCTTAGTTGTTTGACTATTCTTTGTGCTATGTTTCTAAAGTTTCAATAACCAATTATCTCAAAGTTGATAGCTTATAACAATAATGGAAATCAATAACAATACTTTTCTCACTCTGGGATACTGACTGATCTTCTGGGTTTCTGACTGCTCTCTCTCTCTCTCTCTCTCTCTCTCTCTCTCTCTCTCTCTCTCTCTCTCTTTCTCTCTCTCTCTTCTGTCTGGAGTCTTGATGGTTCTCCCTCTGTAGGTCTAACTGCTCTCCTTCTCTCTCTATGGTTCTAACTATAAACCAACCTTTTATTTTGCTATGTTACTTTTCTGTCAGTGTATTTTATCAAATGATTAACATGAAACTAAATGGTTATGGCAGTTGGTCTATAGAACTACAAAGGTGGAGAAGATCCACAAAACGTCATTATGCTACCAAACCAGAAACGTCAGTAATATAATTTAGGCCAAGTTCAAAAGCCTGAGAAGGCAGCACTTCTGTATCTGAAGTCAGAAGACAGGCAGCCTCATCCAGAGAGAAAAGACAGGAGAAAGAGAACAAGCTGGATCTACTTGCTACCTTCCTTCTATTCAAGCCCTCTGTGTGTTGATTGATTCCACCATATATTCTTGAGGCCATCTTCTTTATACCATACAGTTACTTAAATGCTTATTTCTTCTAGAAAGTCCTTAAAAGATATATCTAGAGACAAAATCTTACTAGCTTGCCATGTAGTTCTGAGCCCAGTTAAATTGGGCCATTCTTACAACCTGAAATGGGACATGGGGCAGAGGAGACAAGAATAGACCAGTCAGTGTGGCATAGTAGAGGGATAAATGAGTTTAGATGCTTTACAGCTTTATTTCAATGAAAATAAATAGATTATATTTTACCACAAGTATAATAGGCAAGAAGTCATTGGACAGTTTTAATTAGGACACTGACCAGATATTGTTTGTTTGGTTAAAAAATGGCTTTGGCCTCTAGATAGAAAGGACCACAAAAAGACAAGAGAAAACACAGAAACCAACCAGAAATACCTACTTAAAATCTGGGTGACAGACAATGGTCTCTACTCTATGTACTAGGAAGTTGACAAATATTAGAACTAGACATTGAAAACTGCAATTCTCTAGAACATGGAAAGTTTTAAAACTCTGAATTTGATGAGGCCTCAAAAGGAATGTATAGCAAAAATATCAGATTGAAGAACGGGAAGATAGATTCCAGCTAATCAACATTTGCTTTCAATATTCTTTGATAATATTTAGAATGTATTGTTTTGGCAATAATTCTATACAATACATCACGAACTATTGTCACTATGATATATACAGTGTCACCAGCTCATTTATTTATCTAACTGAAATTTTTACTTTTTGATGATTATTTTTCTTTCTTCCTTCACCCATTATGCTTTAGTAGCCATATCCATATTGTAGGCTTCTATGTTTTTAGCTGTTTTAGATCTTCATAAAAGTGAGATCAGGTAGCATTATCTTTCTAGGACTAGATTATTTTACTTAATATTATGTAGTCTAAATTTATCCATGCTGTTTCAAAAATATAATTTTCTTCTTTACTAAGATTAAATAATAATTATATTTTCTTTATTATTTCAGCATGAGAAACATAGGCTAATTCTGTATTTTAACTATTGTGGATATTGTTAAAGTAAATATGGAAATTCAGATATCCTTTCAACATACTGATTTCTTTTTGTATATATGTAGTCAATATTGCTATTTCTAAGTCATATAGTATTTTTATATTCAGTTTGGGGGGGCTCTTATATGGATTTCTATAATTAATAAATGTATTTATATTTGTGATAACTTATTTATATGTGCAATGTTTTACACATCCCATTAATTATCTTTTTGCCTTTTAAATTATTTTTTTAGAAATTGAAATAGAATTACATTGCTTCTACCTTCTCAATCCTCTCTTCAGCTCTCCCATAACTCTTTGGCTATCAGTTCATGGCCTTTTTACTATTATTATTTATTAGATAAATTATAGACAGATAGATAGATGACAGATAGGTATAGAAGTTTGTGTGTGTATGTATGTGTGTTGTGTGTGTGTGTGTGTGTGTGTGTGAGAGAGAGAGAGAGAGAGAGAGAGAGAGAGAGAGAGAGAGAACAAGGATCTGTATAATTTACAGCCTGCTGAGTCTATTTAGTGTTACTAGTGTGTGTACAATTTCAGGACTGATCTCAAATCTTCTACCAAATTAAAGAAACACTTCCTAACTTAATTTATAATGCTAGTATAGCCCTGATACCAAAAAAGACAAAGATACAACAAAACAAAATTTACAGACTAATACTGTATTTTTGAACATAGAGGCAAAGGGTCTCAATAAAATACTTGCCAATCAAATTGAAGAAGAATTCATAAAATTATGCATCATGATCAAGTTGACTTCATAGTGTGTGTGTGTGTGTGTGTGTGTGTGTGTGTGTGTGTGGAGGGGGGTAATATGTCTTCTAGAGATGACTATGGATACAAAGAACATACATACCTCCACATAATTATAGCAAGCCTATGAGAAAAAGTCAAATAATTTCCACTAAAAATTAGGAATTAGATAAGGCTCTCTATGACATCCATACCTATTTTGTATAATGCATAAAGTCTTAGCTAGAGCAATGGGATAACTGAGATCAAGAAGATTTAAATAGAAACAGAAGAAGTAGAAGTATACTTATTGCAGATAATATGATTTTTTTAAAAAATTAAGAACACCAAAGACTTGGAAAATGCCTTTAAAATATCCTTTGATAACTAGAGCCAAGGAAGTTATATACTTGTGTAATATAAACTTTGAGACATAGAAAAAAAATTGAATACATGAGAAGATGGAAAGATCTTCTATGTTCATGAATCAGTGGGATCAATGTTGTGAAAATGAAAAATGACCATCTTATCAAAAACAATCTACAGATTCAATGTAATCACATTAAGATTCTTTCTACAAAATTGTTCACAGCAAGTGAAAAATCAGTCCTCAACTTCATATAGAATCACAGAAACAAACACACAGAGACATACACACAAAAGTAGAATTGCTAAAACAATCATGAATAACAGAAAAACTGCTGGAAATATCACCATCCCAGATTTCAAATTATATTACATAACAATTGCAATAAAAACAGCATGATATTGGCATAAAAACACATGTTTATTAATGAAATAAAATTGAAGACCAGTACATAGTTCCAACACACTTACAGACACCTGATTTTTGACAAAGAACAAAAATAAACAAATTAGAGAGAAGACAACATCTTTAACAAATAGTGTTGAAAAAATACCTGCATGAAGTAGAATGCAAATGGGGCCATATATATATCACCCTGCAAAAATTCTACTCCAAACAGATTAAGGGCATTTTGCAACAGATACCCTGAATCTGATAGAAGAGAAAGCAGGGGATAAACTTGAACTCATTGTCACAGTAAAGAACTTTCTAAACAGGACACCAATAGCACAGTCATTAAGCCCAACCCTTAATATATGGTGCTTCATTAAGCTAAAAAGGACATTATTTATGAAAAATGGCAGTCTATAGAATGGGAGAAAAAAATTTACCAATTATACATCTGATAGGGGGTTAGCATCTAGATACACTAAGAACAAAAACAAAATATCAATAGAAAAATAACAGAATTAAATATAGAACTAAACAGAATTCTCAAAAAAATGCAACACAAATGGTTTAAAGAACAACTTAAAATATTTCATTATATATAGTCACCATGGAAATGTGAATTAAAAGTACTGTGAGGTTTCTTCTTACTCTAGTCAGAATGTTCAAGGTCAATTAAACAAATTATAGCACATGCAGTCAAGGATTCAGGAAAAGGGAAACATTCATTCATTACTGGTAAGAGTGCAAGCTACTGTACTTCAGATGGAAATCAATGTGGGTGTTCCTTAAAAAGCTGACAATCAATCTACCATAAGATTCAGTTATATCACTTTTGTCATATACTCAAAATATTCTACATTCTACTATAGATATACTGATTATCTATCCACATTGCTTCTCTATCCATCCATCTAGATTGCTTTCTCTAGCTCTAGCCAAAAAATTGGAAACATTATAGATATCATCACCTGATAAGTGAATAATTAAAATGTGGTACACTACACAATGGAATTATTATTTCTCTATTAAAAAATAAAATACATGTATCCCCTAGACCTCTCCTCTTTAACTCCTACAGATATGTAGATTGTAGTGTGATTGATTATCTTTCACTTAATAGCTAATATTCAATCATAAATCAGTTCATATGTTTGTTTTTCTAGGTCTGAGATGCCTCACTCAGGATGATTGTTTTTAGTTCTGTTCAGTTGCTTGAAAATTTTATAATCTATTTTTTTCTAAAAACTGAGTAATACTCTGCTATGCAAATGTACTACATTTTTTTCATTCATTCTTCAGTTGAGAGACATCTATGATGTTTCTAGATCTGGCTATTATGAATAAGTCCATTATTAACATAGCTGAGCAAGTGTCCTTATGGTGTGGTTGAGCATCCTTTGGGTATATGCCAAAAAAGTGATACAGCTGAATCTTGTGGTACATCAATTAGCAATTCTCTGAGGAGCTGTCATATTAATTTTCATAGTGGCTGTGCAAGCTTGCACTCCCACCAGTAGTGAAGGAGTGTTCCGTTCCTCTTTCTCCGCAACCTTACCTACATGACCTATATTATTTGTGCTGTTAACCTTAGTTATTCTAACAAGTATAAAATGGAATTTCCAAACAGTTTTGTGTAGTGAAATTATGTGTTACATTGTAAATAATTGTCTTTCCTATTGGTATAATAATGCTGATTGGCTGAAGGCAGACAGGAAGTCTGAGCAGGGCTACCAGGCTAAGGAAACTCTGGAAACATCTCAGAACAGACACAGATGCCAAAGAGATTCCAGGAGATGACACCGAGGAAAGAAACTGAAATACCATTCTGTGAAAAGGTACCAAGCCACATGGCTGAACAAGATGGGCTGAGTTCAGGTAAAGCAGTTGGCAAGTTAACAAGATTAGCAAGAAACCATGTACAAGAATTTTGATTTGCGTTTTTCTCATAGTTTAGGATTTTCAACATTTCATTAAGTGTTTTTCAGATTTTAGGTACTCTAACGAGAATTCTCTGTTTAAGTCTGTACCTCACATTTTAAATGGATAGTTTGATTTATTGATGGATAGTTTCTTGAGTTCTTTATGTATTTTGAATATTCGCCCTCACTGAGATGTGTTGTTGGTGAAGGTATTTTTCCATTCTGTGGGCTACCATTCTGTCATACTGATGGTGCCCTTTGCCTTCCAGAACCTTTTCAGTTTCATTTACTAATTACCAATCTTAGTTCCAGCACCATCTGTGTTTTGCTTAGGAAATTGTCTCCACTGCTGGTGTATTCAAAGCAATTCCCTACTTTCTCCTCTAACATGATTAGTGTGTCTTGTTTTATCTTGAGATTTTTGATCCACTTGGACTTGAGTTTTGTGTAAAGTGATAAATATGGAGCTATTTGCATTCTTCTAAATGGAGCTATCCAGTTAGACCAACACTATTTGGTAAAAATGTTATCTATTTTCAATTGTGTATTTCTGACTTGGTTATTAAAAATAAAATGTGTGTGTGGACTTATGTCTGGCTCTTCTGTTCAATTCCATGAATCATGGTGCTTGTTTCTTTGCCAATACCATGCAGTTTTTACTACTATAGCTGTCACACAGCTTAAAATCTGGGTTGGTGATACTTCCAGAAGCTCTTTTATTGTATAGGATTTCTATAGCTGTACTGTTTTTTGCTTTTGTTTTACATATATATAAAATTGAGTATTGTCCTTTCAAAGTCTGCAAAGAATTGTTTTGAAATTTTAATGGGTAATGTATTTAATCTATATTTTGGTTATATAGAATGACCATTTTTAAAACCATTTTTTTCTATTTATTCATGAGCAAGAATGATCTTTCTCTCTTTTGGTATCTACTTGAATTTCTTTCTTCAAATACTTGTGACATTGTCATACAGAGAAATCAAAAGGAAGAGGGAAGGACTGAAGGATAGTGTATGAAGAGAGATGACTGACAGAGGTGGGCATTTAGTGAGCAATATGGAAACCAAATGCAGTCAAAGCTTCCTAGAATGTATGAGGTTGAACTTAATGAAGAGCCCTAGTAATAAGAGAATATGAAGCATGAACCTGCCATCTTCAGTGACTAAGTGAGGCTTACAGTGGTTGAACTAGGACCCCCACTCACAAAAAAATCTATGACTTACAACCTGCCCTGCCTCTAAGATGCTCAGGGTTAATGGTAGCTCAGAAATTGTGAGAATGGTCAACCAAAGACTGGTCTAACCTGAGGTCCATGCTAAGAGAGGGAACTGATGCCTGTCAGTACCTAGATGGCAAGAATCTGGAAGCAGAACTAAGCATAACTGGCAAAAAAAAAAGTCAATGAAATAATTTCTAATGATATTCTCCTATACTTAGGATTGGTGGCTAACCTAATTATCATCAAAGAAGCTTCTTCTAACAGCTGAGGGGAGTAGATACAGAGACCCACAACCAAACATTAGGTAGAACTCAAGGAACTCCACAGACGAGGGGTAGAAAGAGTTGTAGAAGTCAGGGGGTCAAGGACATCAGGAGAATATGGTCCACAGAACCAACTAAGTAGAGCTCATAGTATTCCCAGAGACTGAAGCAGCAACCATGCTGGAGCAAGGGTCTCCACCAGGCCCTCTTGTGGTTCTTTGGCTTGGAGTTTTTGTGGGACTCCTAACAATGAGAGTGGGGGTGTCTCTGGCCCTTTTGCCTCCTCTTGGGACCTTTTTCTTTTCCTGGGTTTCCTCATTCAGCCTTGATGTACAGGATATACCTAGTCATATTGCATCTTTGTATGCCTAGTTCAGTTGCTATCATTAGGATCACTGCTCTTTTCTGAAGGGAAGCAGAAGAACATTTGGTCTGGGGGAGAAAAGAGGAGGAGAGGCTCTTGTTGGGATCATATATGTTGTATCATATAAAAAGTAATATAATTAATTATTTTTAAAAAGAAGAAAAATTAAATTTACAAGTAAAGGGATGAAGCCAGAGATATTGGTTAGTTATTCTACATGCCAAAAGACAAGTATCTCATGTTTCCTCTTACAAACATTAGCTTTTAAGATTTAGAGACTTCAGTCATAGTAACCACAGAGGTTAGGTACCTAGTAAGGGAACAGAAGGAAGAAAGGGATCTTCCAAGGATAAGGATATAAAAGAATAGTATTACAAAGAGAAATGGGTGAAATTAAGATAGTAGGATCACATGAGTGGAGTGTGAGGGCAGGCCAAAGTATGAAATAAAGGGAAGGACAAGTAACACTAAAATTCTTTTTAAAAGCCACATAGAAACCTACTTTTGAAAACGCTTTCTAAGATATATACATATGTGAAAGGAAGTTAAAGACATTTAGCATATAATTAGCGAGACAGTACCCCAACTAGACATCTTATACCACTAACTAAAACCTCCAGAGCTAAGAATAGGTAATGTGTTTTTAAGTAAATTAGCCAAAGGGGTCCCATAGATTCCTCCAAAAGCCAAATGTCACAGTCTATTTTCAAGGCTATTGGTTACTTTCCATAACCTGATAGCAAGGCCCTATTGTGGAAAATACAACTTACTTCAGTCACAGAAAATAGAAAAATAGAGTTATTGCCCATCTAAAAACTTCATCTCTACTGACTGGTGTTAATGATGCTGAAAATAAATTTACACTCTACTGGAGGGTAAAAATAATTATCAATTTCACCCACCTACAAACCTCATGTTCTACAACAGAGACATACCTGAAAAAACATACCAGTGTAATAGAAGCATAAATGTTATTAGAGTAACCAAGCACTATTTATTGGATTTAAGGCCCATTTCATGAAAGAAACCCTTACATGATCCTGGCCTCCTTCAAGTTCTTGTTGGTTCTCAGTAGTCATTCTTTCTTCCATAATACTGATTTCTTAAAATCTGTCTCTATATGCTATGAATTACTGAAGAGTTGAATGGGGCTTTTCTCCATTCCATTCCTTCCCCAATAACCCTAAATAGTCTCATGATTGTATCTACAGGATATTACTAACTCACAGACTCTCAGAAAACAGATCATCTTAGAAATAACAATGTGCAACAAAAGAGCAACTTTGAGACTCTCAACAAATTTCCATTGTCTTGATCCATGAGATTTAGAAATTGGTTCCATTTTGAGGAGCTGACAAGGGCTTGAGCATTTGTTCCTGTGCTTCAAATCCTGAGGGATTCAATCAAAATTCCACTTGAATACATTTCCTCCTCACTTTCTGAGACAAAATATATTTTGAGGGAGGAGCAAACTCTACTGTTAGTTATATAAAACACCAAGTCTATCCTACCTCAGGTGGAAGTGGATTTACTCTGAAGGTTTTTGACACATGTCAGAAGAGTTTCTATCATGTTCTCCATCTATAAATGGAGGCAAAGATTATTCCTACCATGTAAAAATACTCTACCAACAAGAAAGCAAGCATAGAAACCTCAAAGAATAAGTGTTGGTAGTATGTGTATACCTATACCTAGTATAATCTTAACTTGTTGGTCAGAAAACAACAGAGATAATTTCAATAATCAATGTGTCAACAGTTTTTAACCTTCCTTGTGCTGTGACCCTTTAATACAATTTCTCATGTTGCAATGACCCCCGACTATACAATTATTTTTATTGCTACTTTGTAACTCTAAATTTGCTACTGTTATGAATCACAATATATATATCTGTGTTCTCAGATGGTCTAATGTGATCCCTATAAAAAAAACCATTTGACCCTAAAAGGTAAAGAACTATTGTTATATTTAGTTCAGCATCCTCTCCTGGCAGATCAGTTTTCCTCACCCCAATATCAAGACTGGGTCAGGTGTTTCTCTGGAGGGAATGGGCTCCAAGGTGCCTGTCCAAGGTCTTTCAGATCCCAAGTTGTTCAGTGTTTGTGGTTTCCAGCTTGGACATGCTTTGCTTTTTGCTATTTTCTTTAGAGTCCACTAATGAATGAGTACATCCCCTGTTTATCTTTCTGGGTTTGTGATGCCTTGCTCAAGAAGTATATTCTCCAAATCCATCCATTTGCCTACAAATTTTAGGTATCCTTTTTTCTTACTGCTGAGTAGTACTCTATTGTGTAGATGTACCACAGTTTGTTAATCCATTCTTCAGTTGAGGGGCATTTGGGTTGTAAAAAAGAGGAGAGACAACTGCTAATGTGTCAATCGTAAAAAGCTACAAAAAATGAGGCAATCATATATCTGAGGAAGTTTACTTTAAGTGTTTAGATGGATTCTGTAGAAATAAATTTATAAAAAGTGGCATTTTCATTTGAATTAAGATCTAGAATCCTTTAAAGTGAGATCTCTACTATAAAAAATCTATATTTAAAATGGTATGCATTTTATTTCACTAAAGTATAGGACATTAATCAAAGGGTTGGTTGCCTTGGTAACAATTTGATGCAAGGATTCACATCACACCAAAAGGAAGTAATAAAATGTTTTCAGTAGACTACACATAGTGTAGAGGCAGAGAAAAATTAAAATAAACAAGAACAGAAAACCATTTTGTTGTGCTTAGAGATTTCTTTTTTTAGTTTGAGAGGAACTGAAAGCTTTCCTGAAGTATCTTCATATTTACTGACAATTACAACAGTTTTAAGGATTTTTTTTTATTTTCATTGGTTTTTTAAATGTACTTTTAAACTGAGTGCCTGATTGCTATGTCTTGATTTCCTAAAACCACTATCATCATCATGTCTCATTATTGCTTTTATGTAGTAAAGAATGGGCTTGCTCTTCGGCATAAATATAACTATATCTCTTTTATTCTTGCGAAGTCTATTTGATGCAAAAAAGAAATAGATGGCCAGTCTTCAAAAGCATAAGTTTCTTTATCAATAGATAAACGTTTTACTAAATAGGAATCTTCTATGTGAAAGCACGTGCTGATTCTCATCAGAATTGTTATCACAGACAAGTTTCTTTGACATGAAAACAGCTTTCATTGGTGAAACAGTTGAAAAAAAAGTTAAGAGTTAATGAGGAAAGCCCATTTCTAGCTTAAAACATGTTTAATCCTCATTGTTAGCAATTCTATTCATTTAAGATAAAAATAAATACTATATGTTAATTGTATCTTGAAGGAAAGTGTCATTAATAGCTTTGGTGTATTTCCTTTTTAACATAGTGTTATCAATTTTTACACAAGTAGTAGGTAGTAATACTTCATGCCAATTTGAATTTCACTCTTCTCTGATACATAGTTTTCAGAAAATGTATTATCTTCATAATAACATGAGCAAGGCTTTATAACTTGTTTGATATGTTGAAAATATTGTGCTTGATTCTTAAATTTTATGTCCTAAAATCTTTGTCTTTATTAAAAGTTGGCATCATTCATAAACTTTCCTATTGTTCTCTTTAACATGTCTTGGGGAGGGCATGGCTAGATAAAAACCAATTTACACAAAAGAAAATACTAAACGAAGAAACCTCATTCTATGTGATTTGATACATTTGTAAAGATTTCATTTATCCAGCCATGTATTGCATAAGAAAATCTCATTGAGAACAGATAAACTGCAGATAAGATAGAGGTCTATGAGGTTAGAATAGAGATCTAAAGTTCCCATTGGATAATAAGAACATTTCCAAAGATGCAAGAGAAGAAGAAATACTAGAGGAATAATGCCACTCTCAAGAAAATTCACAGTGAAGAGTTCAGCAGAAATTTTTGTGGACCTCACTAAACTCTGTGAGGTACAAAAGTGTGGACCTCTTCACTGAACAGTTAGTAATACAGAGAAATGTTTATGGGATCTCACCTGTTTGAAAAGCTAATCGTGATGAGTAAAGCACTCACCCAATGTAGTATGAATTTTCTGGTCTGGACTAGCCCCAAGATCCTGACTAGCTGTATCAAATAGACTATCCACAGTTGCTTAGACCCAAATCATCCCACAAAGTCTTATATTAATTTCATGCTGCTTGGCCTATGGCTCAGGCATATTGCTAGCTAGCTCTTGCATCTTAACCCATTTCCATTCATTTATCTTGCCATGTGGCCCATGTCTTTCCTGTGTTGCCTTTAAATGCTGATTCTTAGGTGACTGGATCACGTCTCTCCTGACTCAGCCCTCCTTCCCCTTTATCTATGTTCAGATTTCCTGCTTGCTCCTAAGATGCCTCAACATAGGCCAAAACAGTCCAATGATATTTACAGCATACAGAAAGACATCCCACATCAACCCAAATATTCACAACCACGAGTCTGGAGAATGGTACCTCCTCAGGAACAGACTGAGGGTAGCACTTTCAACAGGGGTTCCATGGAAGGTACTGTTGTCAGAGCTGATGACTATTCCATGCACACTATTTATGTCATTGCTTCTTGTCCCTGCTGGGTTTTTTGTTTTTTGTGGGTTTATTTTGTTTTTGTTTTTGCTAGTATTGTTGTTGTTTTGTGAATATGATTCCAGCTACAATTATCCAGGAAGAAAAACCTCAGTTGAGAAAATTCTCCCATCTAGATTACTTTATATGCAAGCCTATTAGATATTATCTTGGCTGATGATACATGGAGGGCACAATCCAGTGTCAGTGCTTTTACCCCATGGTAGGTGGTCTTGGGTGGTATAAGAGAGCAGGCTGAGAAATCCCTGAGAAGCAAGACAATAAACATTTCTTCATGACCTTTGCCTCAGTTTCTGCCTCCAGCTTCCTGCTTTGACTTTCTTCAATTATGTAATGTGATGTGTGACTTGTAAGTGGAAATAAACAAAATAGATTTAAAAACATAATAATAAGCCAAGTAAAGATGGCAATTACAATTGGCAGTCCATTGTGGGTCACATACACCCACATAAAGCCTGAGAAAGTGTAAAAAGGGTTCTAGAACACAGAAATTGAGCCAAAAACTGCTTCTCAGTTGTCTATCTCAAGTGGGCTATATTATAGAGATGCCCTAATGTGGTATGTGACTTGAGATTAAAAAAAAGAAGAAGAAAGAAAGTTGAGCTTTTGAGCACAAGCTGCCTCTTCCAGGCAAAAAGGAAATAGAGTCAAAAAAAGGCTTCTTAATAGCAGCATTTTCTTGGGAGAGCTCTGTTTGCTGGCGGCAAGCAGAGATGTGACTCATTTAATAGATGCTTCCTGACTCAGTGTTAGCAGCAGAACACTTGTGAGTCTTTTAAAGGACCTGCGGCCAAATACTTAAATGGAGTTTATGAGCAGTGGACAGCATTGCTTTACTTGGTGGCAATGTGGACCCTAAAATTTCCTGGAGTAGTAATAGTGCCTCCTGCCAGTACCTCTGCTAAAAAGCTGAAGTCTCTATAAAGCTAGATTATAGGAGCTGGGTGAAACCAACCCCATCCCCCATGCCAAGCCTTTAATGCTAGCCACACCTTTGAAGATTAAAGCTGTGATCAGAAACAACAACAACAAAAAGATAAGAGGTGAGAGATTTACAGTAAAGGCAGATTCCAAAAAAAACCCTCTACATGGTTTAAGTTAAATATAAGTAGGTTAGAAAGAAAAAAGAAAAAGAATTGAGAAAGTCCTTAAAAAAGAAATAGAATAAAAAAGGTCCATAGAGATGGAAATTACAAAGAATGTCTGAATACTGTATGTTATTGTCTTGTCTTTAAGTTTTTTTTATGGCAAAGGAAGTAGTAAGAACATTTGATTATAAATGCTGCTAGATTAATCTAACTTAAGTATTTTGTAAATGAGCTGACTTTAAAAATGAAATCAAAAGATATGCTACTTTGGAAGAAAGGTTTTCTTTTTATTTCCACAGAAAAGGAGAGGCTGCGGATTTATTACCAGTTAAAGAATTTTCTATCTATAAATTTTCAAAATACATAAATGCTAATATTTTCTACTGTAATCATAACAAAACAAGCTACATATATAAGTACCATGGATATACCAACATATACCAAGGGGCTAGCACTGGCTCTAGAAATACTCGAATGTAGACAGTGTGTAGTTTCTCTTCTTTTTTAAAATTTATTTTACCAACCACAGATTTCCCCTCATCACTCCTTCCACCCCCTCGTCCCCAGCCTTCACTCCTGACCTAACTCCCATCACCTCCATTACCTCTTCTGAGAAAGTAAGGCCACTATGGGGAGTTAGCAAAGCATTTAGTTGAAGGAGATCCCAGCCCCTCCCCCACGCATTAAAGTTGTGTAATGTGTCCTTCCATAGGTAATATGCTCCCAAGAAAGCCAGCTCATGCACCAGGGTTAAATCCTGATCCCACTGCCTGGGGTCCCTAATAAAGTCCGTGCTACATAATTGTCTTGCATAAGCAGAGGAACTATTCTGGTCCCATGCAGGTTCCTCAACTGTCAATCTAAAGTTTGTGAGTTCCCACTAGCTTGGTTCAATTGTCTCTATACATTTCCTCATTATAATCTTGGCCCTATTGCTCATATATAATCCTTCTTCCCTCTCTTTGACTGGACTCCCAGAGCTCTGTCTGGTGCTTTGCTGTAGATCTCTGTATCTGCTTCCATCAGTTATTGGATGAAGGCTCTATGATGACAGTTAGGGTATTCATCAATCTAATTACCAAGGTAGGCCAGCTCATACATCTTCTCCACTATTGCTAGTGGTCTAATCTGGA
Source organism: Sigmodon hispidus (assembly GCA_004025045.1). NCBI lineage: Eukaryota > Metazoa > Chordata > Mammalia > Rodentia > Cricetidae > Sigmodon > Sigmodon hispidus. The sequence continues at coordinate 78,916 of PVIH01004553.1, forward strand.
GTCATCCTTGTGGATACCTGGGAACTTCCCTAGAATCAAGTTTCTTCCTGACCCTATAACGTCTCCCTCTATCAATATTTCTATCATTACTTTCCCATTCTGTCCCTTTCCCAGCCTGACTATTCTGTTTTCTCAATGTTCTTTTCCCCCTAACCCCTCTCCTCTATTGGCCCCCTTAGTTTACTGAGGAGAACTTATCTATTTCTCCTTCCCAGGGGGATGCATGCATCCCTTTTAGGATCCTCCTTGTTAGCTAGCTAGCTTCTCTGGAGCTGTGGATTGTAGTCTGGTTATCCTTTACTTTACATCCAGTGTCCAATTATGAGTAACTACATACCATAGTCTCATAGTTTCTAGTTCTGTTCATTTGAGTGCAAATTTGTCTCCCAAGTGCTGAGATCAAAGGCCTGTGCAACCATTGCCTGAAAGTTCTTCAATATTTTTAAACATTAAATTAAAAAGGTATTATAAAATAATTTACAAAATTTATCTTAAATGGTCACAAATAAAAGATGTAGGCATGAGTGGAGTTGACTATTTTAGCTTTAAAATTTCTTTACAATTTTTTTTATATTGAGCAAACTACTGGATAAAGTTTATCTTTAGATATTGGTAACATGACTAAGTTCTTGTTTATTTCATTTTCTCTATAAACTCCTAGTAAATCCAATTTTGTTTTATAACAGATAAAATAAATTTAATATTCTTAAAATGTTTTTGAAAATATACATGGTTTTGATTCTAGTCTGTCCCACCTAAGCCACAAACTTGGGTGAATCTTTTGATCTCTCCAATCACAGTTCTCAGTACCTGTGAATATGATGAACAGTATGGATTCTGCTTGCCCAATACATTTTTGTAATATAAATTAAAATGTATGTGAACATGCTATATAAATCACAACATTCCATAAATATAGATATCATTATAACCAAAGATATAACTATATGGCTAAGTAAAGAGATGGAAAAAAAGATAAGTAGTTGCTTCTACCCCTCAGCAGATACACACCCAAGTGTAATTTAGTAGGCTACACTCAAAGGATGCTGAGACAGCAGAAGAGAACTAGGGTCCCTCAGCAGATACACACCCAAGTGTAATTTAGTAGGCTACACTCAAAGGATGCTGAGAACAGCAGAAGAGAACTAGGGTGGAGTGAGGAAAGGGGCTACAGAAGTCAAAATTTTAAAACCTGCTTACAAATCTTATATAATTATCTCTTCAGTCAGAAGTAAAATCCCTCCCTTTGAATCCACTGTGATCAGTTACTGAGAACACCCAGATGGCTGAATTACATGATGGCAAAAGAAAGATGTTCACTATGTGAGACTTTTACTAAAACTAGTCAGATATTACCAAAGGTATGTCTACTTCAAAATACTAATTCACTTACTTCAGAATATACTATATTAAGGACAGGAGAGATGGCTCAGGAGTTATGAGCTCTTACAAAGGACTCACGGTCAAGGCCCGGAATGCACATGGTAACCCTCAGGCCTCCGTAAATCTCTTTCCAAGGGTTCTACTACTCTCACCTCCATGGGCTCCTGGATGCACATGGTATATATATATTCATACACTCAGAAACATACACATACACAGGAAATAAACTAAATATGTTTTTTTAAAAGTATATACACCACCTGACATTCCTGAAAAAAATGATATTCAATCAGAACTTAATGTATTAATATAATCAGAAATATAAATTACTTTAGTTTATTTACCATGTAATCTCAACATATTCGAATACATTACTAATTTGTTGTCTCAAATATCATTTTTTTGTTAAATGTGAACGAAAAGCACATCATTTTTATTAATGGTTATCAAATACTCTGTAAATTAATAAGAGCTAAGCTATATTAACAAATACCATTATTGATTCAATTTACAATTCTAAAATTCTCCAAGTCCTCAACATTCTACTTCAATTTGATTTCAATTATAACCTGCTTCTTCTCTTCCAGATTCAACCGTTTTGAATGGTTTTGGCATCTGTAAATATTTTCTCTCTCTTTCCCTCCCCCTTTCTTCCCTCCATTATTATCCTGTCTTCCTTCTTTCTTCCCCCTCATGATTTCATTTTATTTTCTGGACTATTACCTGATGTTTCCAAGGATTGTGTAGCCTACAGAAAATTCATCTCTGATCTGATTCCCTCCTAATCATGCTGAACAGAGTTCAACATTCAAAGCAGAGCTTGCTTTTGCCCATGACCTCACAGTGAGAACTATAATCATCTCTGATGCCTTTTCACTTCCTATTCTTTAGGCAGCAGCATTCCTATGCTCAGTCTCTCTAACGTATATTCTAGAGCCCACTTGGTTTACCTGATTCTAGTTTTTTTTAAAAATGGAAAGAATCAGATAGGATTGTGTATGGTTAACATGGAAAACTTGAAAAATGCTATATCCTATTATCTAAGTCAGTGTGCTATTGCTGTGAGGGGACACAATGATCATGGCAACTATTATGAAAAAGGAACTATTTAGTTGAGGCTTGCTTACAGCTTCAGAGGCTTAGTCAATTGCTACTCTTGCTGGGAGCATGATGTCATGCAGGCAGACATGCTGCTGGAGAAGTGGCTGAGAGTTCTCCACTGGATCCATAAACAGCAGAAAGAGAGACCCTGGAAATTACTTGGGATTTTGAAACCCCCAAACCTACCTGCAGTGACTCCCTTCTCCTACAAGGCCACTCCTATTCCAATAAGGCCAAATCCTACCTCCTTATCCCTCTTAAGCAATGCCACTAGCTTATGATGTAGCCATCTAAATTATGAGCCTATGGGAGACCATTATTATTCAAACCACCACACCTAAATTTTTTTGACTGTCTAGCAGATATTTGTCAAGTAGAATCAAACCATTAAAAAATATACATCAGTTTCTAGTCTCATAACCGTGAAATATCTCAGTGTCTCCATGTCACGGGTGTGGACATGGTAGAATTCAGAACATTCATATAAAACATAACAAAATACCTTCTTTTAATGACTTGCATCTTTCTTGCACTGAAACTTCTGACATCATATTGCCCTGTGAAAAGTAGTAAAAAAAAATTTCAATTGTAGGACAGTTATGTCAAAAGAAAAACTTTATGCTATGTGTTATGCCAGAAAACTTAGCCAGAGATAAATACAGAAATGTTGTCATTGAAAGTGCTTATTGCCAATTATCCCTTTTTTCTAATATTTCATACCTGAAAGAGTTACCTAAAAACCAAGAAAGAGCAAATTAAAGAGAAAATATATGTTAATTTGTTCATGATTAATGAATACTGCTTTTATTTCCACAATGATTTAATCCTAAGGTTTCTTTCTGATATACTATACACAGAAAATGATCAAAACTAATATAACTTGTAATAGGAATTATATAACAGATGTTTTCAATGTTTGCACACATATTCTCAGGATTGATAGTACATCCATGGGACAGATGAGTTCATAGAGATGATTCAGTTGCAGAAAACATAATAAAATAAAAGAAACACAAAACACACCCATTCACGTAAAGAAACTGGGATTAAAAAAAAATGTTTGGAATAATTCCAGAGACTAAGGTCAAGAAAAATCAGCCCACAACAGTTTTTCTTCAATTAGATTATGATTAGCCTCTAGACCACTCTCCTATTACTATGCTAGTAAATATACTACAGATATTATACAAAAAAGACTATATCTTAGAGATCAGTCCTCTATCACTTGTAAGGTTGGTGAAAATCTAAGAATACTATGAGAAGAGTACATAATTCTGATTTTTGAACTAAATCATAAGGGGTTGGTACTACTTTTCTTATTTTTTTCTGACTTATAACCCATCTTTACTGATTTATTGACATCAATATAGAACGTAGGGGCTCCAGAAATTAGTGTTTCCCATATAAAATGAGAAAGAATTCAATTAACATTTTTTTTTTATAAATTGAAGTCTCTTGTTTTTGGAATATGTGCTGTTAACATTTCCCAAACAAATACTGCAGGCGCTTTACCAATGTATATTTTCTGTCCATAATAAAGCATCTTTAGCATTAGTATTAGGTAGCACAATTTGCTGAGTCGATTCCTGTTAATTAACAAACTCTCAATTTTCTTTTCAGAATCTTTTGCTATATAGGTTTTTATATTTTTACTCTGTGTGGTAAAAATATCCATTCAAAATTATTATCTTCTTTCTGCATAAGAATTTCTGTGGGAAGAAAAAGAAGAATAAACATAAAATGACTAAAATGCAGTCAGGTTCTTGATCCAAATGATCCACATGTACATCTTATAATTTATTTTCTAACAAAAGCTAATGCCCTCATAGCATCAGATGACAATTTCCTTGAAATATTTAAGTCCTTATCACCTTGTAAAGTTTTAGATAAATAAGAGCTTTTGATATGTTAATCCAATTGTGGGCCACAATTAATGTCTCCCAGCAATTTTTGAAAATCATTAAAAGCTTGAAATTAATCTCTCCTTGTTTTTACTTTCCATGATTGAATATTTTGTAAAAATATCATATATACTAAATAATTAATAAAATATCCTGTTTATATATTTTCAGGAGCAATTTATAATTGTCAAAAAGGCATTTGGTGTTTACTTTTTCGAAATTTTTTAAGAATTTTGTCCAAATCAGAAAGTAGGGTATTATACATATAATAGTAAATTAGAGTTTAAGAGAACTGTTTATAAATTATTTGTAATAGCTTTTATACAAAATATTGATACATGGTTGGGCTGTTTAACATTCCTTGTGGAAGAATTTTCCACTGATATCTTTTAACAGGCTGAGAATAATTGTAAGTAGGTACTGTGAAGGCATTTTTTTTTTCTCTATCCTGTTCTTTTAAAGACACAGGTAAAAAACAGGCTTTTGAATAAATCACTACAATAGACTATACTTTAGATAATAAAGAAGGCAGGCAATTCCAGTCTGTAAAGAACCCATTAGCTAATTTGTCTTACAAATAAGCTATTAAATCTCCTAATATTTTTCATTTTCAATATTTTTTTAAAATTGTTTTTGAAAATCAATATCAATCATTATATAAAACAGCAAAACATTCAGAATACATTTTAAAAAACCCATACAGTAATAAAACTTCTCTTTTCTCTAAAATAAATAAAACATAAAAAATAGAATCTAATGCTTCTCAAGCCAGGTTGAGTTCAGCTATAGATAAACAAAGCACAGTAGGTCACAGCTGATGCCCATGGATGGACTGGGGCTACCAAAAATTTCTGCTAAGCAACCCTTCTAAAATCAAACCAGAAGTTTTGTTTTGTTGTGTGTGTGTATGTGTGTGTGTGTGTGTGTGTGTGTGTGTTTGTTTTAAATCACTTTATTCACCCATCCTCTTCAAATGAAAAAGTAATTTTTTTTTTTGCTAAAATTCACTAATGAGCAAGTACATCCCCTGCTTATCCTTCTGGGTTTGTGAGAACACCATCAGGAGGATAGTCTCCAAATCCATCCATTTGCCTGCAAATATTAGGATTGCACTTTTTCTTACTGCTGAGTAGTACTCCATTGTGTAGATATATCACAGTTTGCTAATCCATTTCTAAGTTGAGGGGCATCTAGGTTGTTTCCAGAGTCTTGCTATTATTAATAATGCTGCTATGAATGTAGTTGAACTAATGCTTTTGGGGTGTGAATATGTATCCTAAGGGTATATGCCCAAAAGTGGTATTGCTGGATCCTTGGGGAGATTAATTGATTCCCAGTTTTCTGAGAAACTGCCATACTGTACTCCAGAGTGTTGAAATAGTTTACACTTCCACCAACAATGGAGCAGTATTGCCCTTGCTCCATATCTTCTCCAGCATAGGCTGTCATTTGTGTCTTTGATCTTAGTCACTTTGACAGGTATAAGGTGTTATCACAAAGTTGTTTTGATTTGCATTTCTCTGATGGCTAAAATGGTGAGCATTTTTTTCAAGTGTTTTTCAACCATTAGTAATTCTTCTGCTGAGAATTCACTTTTTAGTTCTGAACCCCATTTTTTGATTGGGCTATTCAGGGTTTTAGTCTCTATTTTCTTGAGTTCTCTATGTATTTTAGAGATCAGTCCTCTGTCACTTGTAGAATCAGTGAAAATCTTTTCCCATTCTGTTGGCTCTCATTTTGTTTTAATGACCGTGTCATTGCCTTATAAAAACTTCTCTGTTTCAAGAGATCCCATTTATTGATTGTTGTTCTTAGTGTCTGTGCTACTGATGTTATATTTATGAAGTGACCACCTGTGCCAATATATTGTAGTATATTTCCCACTCTCATTTCTATCAAGTTCAACAAAGATGGTTTTATGTTGAGGTCTTTGTTCCATTTTGATTCGAGTTTTGTATAGGGTAATAGGCTGAGATCTATTGACATTTTTCTACATACTGCCATCCAGGTATGCCAACATAATTTGTTGAAGATACTATATTTTTTTCTATTGAATAATTTAAACTCTTTGGCAAATTCAGGTATTCATAGGTGTATGGGTGAATGTCTGGGTCTTCAATTCGATTCCATTGATTCACATGTCTGTTTTTATGGCAGTACCAGGCTGTTTTTATTACTGTAACTCAGTAGTATAACTTGAAGTTGGAGATGGTGATGCCTCCTGAGTTTCTTTTTTGAGGAAAATTGTTTTGACAATCCTGGCTTTCCTGTTACTCCAAATAAAATTTAGTATTGATTTTTCAACATCTGTGAAAAATTGTGTTGGGATTTTGTTGGGAATTGCATTGAATTTGTAGACTGCTTTTGGTAAGATTGCCATTTTTACTATGTTGATCCTGCCTATCCGGGAGCATGGGAAATCTTTCCATTTTGTGATATCCTCTTCAATTTCTTTCTTCAGTTATTTTAAAATCTTTGTCAAACAGATCTGTTATTTCTTTGGTTATGAATACACCAAGGTATTTAATGCTATTTGCAGATATTATAAAAGGTTATGTTTTCCTTATTTTATTTTCAGCCATTTTGTCTTTAGTGTATAGGAGAGCTACTGATTTTTTTAAAATTTATCTTGTATTCTACTACATTGCTGAAGGAGTTTATCAGTTGTGGAAGTTCCCTGATAAAATTTTGTGGGTCACTTATGTATACAATCATGTCATCTTCAAATAGAGATAGTTTCACTTCTTCTTTTCCAATTTGTATCCCCTTAATCTACTTTCATTCTCTTAATGCTTTGGATAAAACTTCAAGAAATATATTGAATAGATAAGGGGAGAGGGGACAGTCTTGTCTAGTTCCTGATTTTAGTAGGATTGCTTTGAGTTTCTCTCCATTTAGTTTGATGTTGGTTGTTGGCTTTTTGTAAATGGCCTTTATTATACTTAGGGATTTTACTTGTATTCCTGGTCTCTCCAGGGCTTTATCCTAAAGTAGTGTTGGACTTTGTCAAAGGCTTTTTCAGCATCTAAGGTGACGATCATGTAGTTTTTTCCTTTAATTTGTTTATATGATGCATGATATTTATAGTTTTTCATATGTTGAACCATCCTTGCATTTCTGGGATGAAATTGATGGTGATTAATAACTTTTTTATATATGCTGTTGTAATCATGTTGTCAGAATTTTGTTGAGTATTTTTGCATCAATGTTCATGAGGGAGATTGGTCTGTAACTCTTTCTTTCTTGCATCTTTGAGTGACTTGGGTATCAGGGTGTTTGTAGCCTCATACAAAGTGTTTGACAGCATTCCTTCAGTTTCTGTACAAAAAAGTTTGTTCAATATTGGTATTAGTTCTTCTATGAATGTCTGGTAGAATTCTACAGTAAAACCATCTGGACCTGGGTTTTTTTTTTTTTTTTAATTTGGGAGACTTTTAATGAAAGCTTCAATTTCTCTTGGTGTTATAGGTCTATTTAGGTCTTTAATCTGTTCTTGATTTTATTTTGGTAATTGGTACTTATCCAGAAAAATGTCCACTTTTTTAGGTTTTCCATTATAGTAGAGTATAGATTTTCAAAGTATGACCTGATAATTCTCTGAATTTCCTGGGGGTCTGTTGTTATGTCCCCCTTTTAATTTCTGATTCTGTTAATTTGAATATTCTCCCTTTGTCTTTTGGTTTGTCTGGATAATGGTTAGCCTACCTTGTTGACTTTCTCAAAGGACCAACTTTTGGATTCATTGATTTTTTTTTTTAGTATTCTCTTTGTTTCAGCCCTAAGTTTCATTATTTCCTGCCTTCTACTCCTTCTAGGTGAGTTTGCTTCTGATTGTTCTATAGCCTTCCATTGAGTTGTTAGGTCTCTTGTGTGAGCTTTCTTGTTGTTTTTTATATAGGCATCTAGTGCTATGTATTTTCCTCTTAAGACTGCCTTCATTGTGTCCCATAAGTTTGGGTATGCTGTGGATTCATTTTCATTAAATTCTAGAAAGGTTTTGATTTCTTTCTTAACATCTTCCCGGATCTAGTGGTGGTTCAACGTAGAGATGTTCAGTTTCCATGAGTTTGTAAGCTTTCTGTGATTTTTGTTGTTGTTGAATTCTAACTTTAGGCCATGGTGGTCTGATACAATACATGGGGTTATTCTTATTTTTTTACATCTATTGACATTTGCCTTATGACCAAGTATGTGGTCAATTTTAGAGAAAGTTCCATGTGGTGCTGAGCTATATGTATATTCCTTTGTGTTTGGATGAAAACTTCTGTAAATATTTATTATTTCCCTTTGTATCATAACATCTGTTAGACACCTTATGTCTTTTTTGAGTCTTTGAATGGTTGACCTATCCAAGGGTGAAAGTGTAATACTGAAGTCTCTCACTATTAGAATGTGGTATTTGTTGTAGGGTTTAAGTTTAGTAGTGTTTCTTTTACATATCCTGAGATGAATAAATAGTGTCTGTCCTGGTCTCTTTTGATTGATTTTAGTTTGAGGTCTACTTTGTTAGATATTAGGATGACAACACCAGCTTGTTTCTTGGGGCCATTTGATTAAAAATTATTTTCCCATCCCTTAACTCTGAGCCTATGTTTCTGTTTGGAGGTGAGGTGTGTTTTTTGTATGCATCAGAAGGTTGGCTTTTGTTTTTGTATCAATCGTGTTAGGGCTGTTGGTACTCTGAAAGATTATCAGCTATTGTGCCATGGTTATGTGGCTGCTCTTCATAACACCTTTTATTAGTTCCCTCAGAATCATTATTTGTTTTATGGTTCATTTCTGAGATTGGAAGGAAGCTAATCTGTGTTTTCCATTGCTATAATAAATCATGGTTCATAAATTCATTGCTATGTTAGCCACATGTGCTTTTAATTTTACTATCTGTCCTGCTCCTATACACTGGAACCATTTTTGTACTTTTTTTTATTTGAGATAAAGTTTCAATCCCCAAAAACTGAGCATTTACCTCCTGAAGAGATCAATCTGGTTCCCAAGATTTTCATGAAACTATTGTTACATCTGTGCCTGTATCTACCTACCAAACCTTCAGTTTCAGTGCCATTTATATTTTTCTTTTTTAGTTTTGGTCTCTATTCATTCATAGAAGTTTGACAAAATGCCTGTTTTCTTGTCTCTCCACTTTTTTTTGTATTTATAGCAGTTATTCTGTCCTCAGTCACTTCCAGAGTAGTATGATTTTTAACAACAGATATTAAGTCTTTTAATTTTACAGTGGATGAGTTTCTCTGATGCTGACAGAAAATTGTCATTATTTGAGAAAAATTTGATATTTGAATCTATATGTTTTCCATTGACAAAGGGTTACTTTGCTTGTCCCTTATAGACTCACATTTATTAATAAAATGTCAGTCTTGGCCACACCTTCTGATTACTCCAGAGAGCTTGGTATTCTGTTTGGATTATCTCTAGAAGAAATCATAGTTTCTTAACATTTTTCCTAAGAGTCCTTTTCAAGTTACTTAGTTTATCACAATTAAAATATCTAACACATTGAGTTTTATTAAAATTTTTAGAAATTACTTCTTTTATCAAAGCAGCACCATAAGCATAAGATCCGATATCAGCATTCTTTCTAATCCATCATTTGTACCAATCTTTCCTATAAAGCCCTAGTTACCCTTTTATACTCTGAATTATCATTTTCAAAAGCCAAAGATTTAATTAATATTAAATTTCTGGATATGATATTATTCTGTTTACAGCTAAAGTCAATCTTTGAAAAAAATCAGTGAAGGCTTCTTTTGGACCTTGTATAATTTTAGAAAATGAATCAGTGTCTTTCTTGATTCTTCATCCCTGTCCATAGCATTCAAATCTGCAACATGAGATAGGGTCAAGACCATAAAATCTAAATCATCCTTGAAAATCAGCATAGTTGCCTTCACCAAGATGCTGATCTTGGAAAATTTTTATACCTTTAGACCTAACTCATTGTTCTATTACTCTAGATTTCTCTTTCTACCATATTTTTTGTTGAGGGCTACCTTCTAATATTGCTGTAACTAAATCTTTCTAGTACTGAGTGATAATTCTGTTGATTTTCTCATGAACTTAACATCAGCTTCACATAGAGAGAATGCATACTATATGAAATGACTGCTTCTTTGAACATCTTCAAATAAAACTTCTACAGGACTCCAATGAACTTCTACATATCCTTGTGGATACATATTATTTGGTGGTCATTCTTTAACAGTAATTGGAGAAACTAATGTTGGTTTTCCAATAACCATGGGCCACTTCTCTTCAATTCCATAATTCAAGGGTAGATTCTGCTGTAAATTACTATCTGTGTTTGGATTTATTTTTATTTTCATTAGTAAGGCTTTTTAAGGCTTGTATCTTTTCAGTCAAATTTTTATATCTGACATAGTTATCAAAGCATTGTTAAGAATGAAATGTAAATTAGAAAACTGATAGTAATTAAAATCAGTACTATGTCAATCCCAGCTAAGTGGTTTATTTCTTCATTTTTTTTTTTTACCTCATTGGCAATCCACCAATGATAGTACTAAACAATGTCCTAGTTCCTTGCATAGTGATATTTCTGATTTTTAACATGTGAAAAAGCCCCCCTTTAAGATTCCCAGATGTATCACCAGATCTGCTGCAGTGTAGTCAGAGTTGTGTGGGCAATCAGCTGCAGGGATAACTTCCCCAATCAAAAGAGCCTGCACATCTCTCCTTGTCCTTCTTTATTCCTCTTGTATGTCCCTCTATCTTCCTCTGAGTCAGCCAGAAAGCTCTATGGTCCACTCAAGCCAGATGAATGTAGACTCTGTCCTCTAAGCCATATTTGGACTCCATTGTCAGTCTGCAAGGAGAAACACAAATAATCTCAATCTCCTGCCACAAGAGGTTCTTTAAAACTAGCCAATGATCTAAGTATTATAATAACATCATGTGGCTGATTCCCATAAAGTAATACCATGCCTCTTCAGTTTGCTTGGTATAGATGCTGACCTCAGCAGCAGCATGTGGAGCCAGCTCCATGCTAGTTCTAGGCTTCATATCAGCTTCTACATCTTTAATCCTTGCAAATTCTCCTTTAAGAAATTACTCATTTCTAATCCCCTTATCAAGTTTCCACACTTTTCTTCTTTTTCCAACCTACTTTTCTCTCACTCAACCCATGTCTTTCAAGGTTCCTTGGCCGCACTGAAGCTAGTCTCATTCTAAGTGATCATTCTTCTCTTCTTCTTACTTCTTGATTATTCATTATTAAGGAATTAGGCCCTGACACATACAGATGCTCAGAGTAGAAATCAAGGGTGCTTCAAGAGGAAAAACATTCTGTCTCTTTTACAAAATATCTTTTACTTTATCTAATTGTTTATTTCAGAACTAAACCCTTAGAAATTTTCTATAACTACCTTTTCATTCTAGTTTTTAGTATGCTGAGCTTTATTGGTAAAGCAGAAATACAGTTAAATTTCTAAAAGAAAAAACACATGAAAAGATATACTTCTTATCTCTGTTTCTTTATTTTTAGTGTCAAGAGAGTTTCTTTCTTTGAGTGTGTAAGCAGAGACAAAGGCAAACAATAGGGCTAAGAATTTACTGCATCAAAGAAAATGATTCATGGCCTCCAACTCCTGTAGTGCAAAACCAGGCAAAATCACTTTAACCTAGAGGCATGGCCCTTGGACATTGAAGCACCAGTGTATGGGACATGGCCAGGCCAGGATAAGACCTGGCGCACTCTGGATTTCTTGCTGCTTGCTCCCTCCCACTCTTCAAGAAAGAGCTAGACAAGTTTCCAGTGTAAATCAGTCAAGCTCTCCAGGAATTGCCCAACTGTCAAATCTCTTATGTCACTGAAGGTTTCATATAAACCCATTAATAAACATTAACCTTTTAACCAGTTGCTGGTGATTAATACCAACTATATTTGTCACCCAGTGTGGGGCACAAGTAAAGAAATATCAGTCCTATTGGTACCAATAAACTAAACAGGGTAAACTTTTACTGCATAACATTTATATATCTTTACTTTTAAAAAATTTGTGGTCTCAATTCAATTATGAATTAAGCTAGCTTTGGAGTTGGAGTAGGTGGCTTTCTCCTTCTCTAAACACAAGCACATTAGTAAAAGAAAAAAATTTGAGATTCTGTCTCATATTATAAAAACCACCTGATATGGGACAGAAGACAGCCAAACTATATAGGGACTATTGTTATTATAATTTTATTTATAATTCTATTTCCCTATGTACTCACTCTTGACCTTTTAAAACTTTCTTTGTATACAATTCTCTCCAAAAATTTAAATTTTCCATGCTGAGATCAACAATATTTGCTTTCCACAATAAACAATAAATTATCTTAACAGAAATCTCTAAAGCATCCAGAAAGAAGATGTGGCCCAAACACAATAATTCTACCAGATTCATTGTGATAATTTTTTAAGCTGGTGAACATTACTCAGTGATTGGTTTTGGACTACAAACTGTTTAGGACAGTTGCAAGATGGCATACTTTGATTATCTATCATGTTACACCTCTATCCAGGACTTCAGACAGCCTTACCAAATACTATGAGGATAGCTACAGATTTTACAGTCAGTCCATTGAGACTCAACCACTGTTTTCATTTTTCCAGGACCTCACAGAAATGCCATCACCCTCAGATAGCAAGAAGCAATTCTCAGAAAACTAAACCTCCTCCTCTGATAAGTTTTGTCTTTTAAGTGTTATGAATAATTACTATTCTATTAAAGTACCTATAAGTTATATTTTAATTGAGGTTGAAAGAGTAAAATTGGACTCAGGAATCCATTTTAGAGAAGAAAATGGGAGTGAATAGGACAGATATAACTAGATTATTGTATGTACCTCTAAACAAATTTAACCAAATATTAGCCGTAGACAATTTGCACTGTTGTGGATTCTTGTTTATTGATACAAATGTAAAGTAATTTTGTAATGTTGTTTAAGATAATTTGTATGTTGATACAAAATTGGGTATGTATTTGTAATATTGTGCACACGTTTCTACCTTTGTTTAAAATATTTTGTACATTAGTGCAAATTAAAAACTATTATTGGCATTTGTACTATACATATTCTACATCTGTTTAGTTATATTTGCCATAATATATATCCTACCCCTTTTTAAGATATTTTGTATATTAATGCATATTAAGTTTAATGCCATTTTGCACTCTACATTTCTTTTTATTTACTTATTCATTCATTTATGTATTTGTTTATTTTTATAGAATAAAGTCATTTTTTATCCATGGATGCCTTTGTCCCAATTCCTTTCCCCCTCCTGACCCCTCCTCGTCAGCCTTCAGCCTCCCTCCTCCCCATCCCCCCAATCCCTTCCCCACAAAATGCAAGAGGTCCGAAGGTAGATTAGTCCAGCATCTACCCCAGGGAAGTTCAATTTACTCATCCTAATATCCAGACTGGATTAGGTGTTCCTCTGGAGGTTCCAAGTGCCAGTCCATGCACAGAAACTCAGTCTCTACCCTCCCCTTGAGGCTCCATACATTGCCCATGTCAGTAGACCATTGCCTATCCTTGGAGGACTTAATTCCTTTCCCTGATTATTCCCAGGGAATTCTAGAATGGCTGTTCTAGATTCAGTGAGCTCCCAGAGCTCCAGCCAGCCATCATTGTGAGAATTTTCTTCATTGTCCCTATCCCCTAGCTTTTATAAAGTCTCCTCCCCTGATCTCAGCTGGACCAAGACCTCAGCCCAGTGTTCAGTCATGTATCCCTGCCTCTACCTCTATTCATTGTTGGATGTAAGTTTTTTTATGGCACTTGGGGTGATTATTCATCTAATTATGAGGGAAGTCCTGTTTAGTCAACACCTTCACTATTGAGACCTACCCAGGAACATCCTGTGAGTTTTTGTAGATTATCCTAACACCCAGTCTGTTTCCAACCCCACATTGGCTTTCTCTATTAAGATCTGCATCTCTTTTTCTTTTTCTTTTTCTTTCTCTCCTTGTTCATTCTCTTACTCAATGTATTCACTCATTAGTAGACTTTAAACAAAAAGCAAAGAACACCCACCCAAGCTACAAACTATAGCCACTGAACAGCTTGGGAACTAAAGGAATTTAAGAGAAATTTCCAGGGAGTGCCCTAGGAAGAAAAAATAGAGAAGGTCTCCTTTGCTAATTGGGAGCAAAAGGGGTTGTAACCAAGAAAAGTTGGAAACAAATGTACTATGCATTTCTACATCTGTTTAAGATGTTTATATAATTGTCATTTTTAAAGTCATCCTCCTCAAATTGTACATCTCTTCATATATTGTCTACCTTTATAATATAGGCCTTAGTCTTAATGCTGATAAGAATTACAGGTCATAGTTACCTATGTTTGGCATGTGTTAGCCATGTTAATTAGGTATTCCAGATATATAGTAGAATATGTCAGATCAATAGGCTGTCTTCAAACTCTTCATAGACTTAGAGAATACAGCATTTAAATGTTTTGTTATTCAGAATTCAGCTACAGGAGACATGATTGCTTCTGGCAGCTCTGGTCTTTTCCCAAGGTGATGTTGGGCATCAAAGACACTTCATATGGAGTTTGTCTTTCTTAGTGGATAACGGTCTGTTGGGCAAAGAACTGTCCTTGCCTTGACTGCTGACATTAAGCACACCATTCAATCTACACAAGCAGGATGAAAGATAGAGACTGCTATAACATACCAAGACAGGAAACATGGTTTCACAAAATTCCCTGCATCTGAAATAATCTGTCAGATATTCTAGGTCTGTAGCTAAAACATTGGATGCTCCAACATTGCAGAAAAGTTGTGTGTGACTGTCCAGGTAGCTGACTGTCGTCTTCTCTTACTTAATTTTGGAAGTTGTTTGCTTACTCAAGTAATATATTTTTCTTCTCAGGTCTTTAATGGAGTTGAAGATTAGATAGTTAAGGTTATGATCATCTTGTATCTTAGCTAAGAGCATTTAAGTATTAGATTCATATTTAAGATAGATAACTTTGGAGTAATTTCTTTATATTGTCACTTACCAATATTTTGGATATTTAGTATATTTTTATGTTTGTTATTCTTGTTAGTTGTAGTTTGACATTGTTTATATTATTTGACTTTTCTCTCTCCTGGACATTGCCTTATAATTGTTTCTATTATATATAGTTTTATATTTAGGTTTAGAACTTTCTTATTTAAACAAAAGGGGGAGATGTAGTAGAACATTAGGAAATATTACCTTGAGGCCCCAGTGTATAGGGTATGGCTAGGTCAGGTTAAGACCTATGAACTCTGGATCTCTTACTCATTGATCCACCATGCTCCTGGAGAAAGGACCAGACCTTCTTCCACCATGTGGACAGGTTCAACTTTCCAGGAATCATCTGACTGTTCAATCTCTTGCATCAGTGAGTGTTTCCTATAAACCTATTAATAAATACTAGCCTTTTAATCAGTTGCTAATGATTAATACCAGCTATGGTTTCCCATCTAGTTATGTAGTACTGGCATTAGAAGACACACTCTGAAAATAACTCTAGCTATGCTGCCAGGAGCTCTTGTTCTTGAATGTGCCATCCAAAGATAGAAAAGTCACTAAAGTCTTAGTTATGAAGACTATATATCTTTGAAGTTCTTCCCCCATTTGTGAGTGATAGTGATAACATTGTGTGAAATTCATTTGTTGCAGCATTCTGCACAGTCTTGTTACTATGAATGTACAGTGCTAGTAGAGCAGATGTTGTCATACCTCCTGTATTAAGAAGCCCACTTTCTGTCAATTGAGTAACTTTCCTGTTTTATTAGATGCAAACCAAAGAAATATTTATTTTTTGTAGAGTCAGAAATTTTGTTTGCACATTTCAGGTATCTGATATATGTGTTTTCATAACCAAATCCAAAAAGAAAATATAATCCAGCCATTTTTATGTAAGAGTTGCATTGTCACATTTAATTCTAGGGCATTGAAGCAATGAATGCCTAAGGTTACATTACTGTCTCAGACTAGTTAGTTAGAATGAGATTTATTCTCCCTTTCAATTGTGAGGTATAAAAAGTTACATGAAGATGCTCTTGTCAGCCACATAACAATATGTTTATATCCATATAACGATATTATAAAAGGCTCCCATGGAACTGGAATATACTCTGATAAGTTGTGATTAGTTACATAGACCAGATAGTGCTCATCGCTAGCAGTTATTACTGTCAAATAAATCTTAGAATCTTCATTTTAGAAAAAGATAGAGATAAGCAAATATTACAAGATTTTATTTTAATAATAATATGCAACAAATTCATTTAATTGATGTCTATCACTGGTATATGGTTAAATATCAATGTCATATGCCTAAAATATGTCTCTGATCTTTTGATTCATAATTCTCAACAATGAAATTGAAATGCAAGTGAGAAGTTGCTTTAGAATAACCTCATGTTTTATGTATTAAATGGCATTTGGTTTACTCATTGCCCAGATTCTATATCTCAGCACCTTCTACAGGCAAGAACAGCTTCTCCAGGATTGAGAATGGAAGTAGCGAACTTCACCTTAGTCTTGCAAACAAATTTACCCTGAAAGCAGCCTTTGGAAAACTCACACCAAGCCTCCACTTTAAATAATACCCTAGAGGAAAGCAAATAGGCTAGCTTGGTTGTATCTTTATTTATTTCAGAGAATTAGATGACTTAAAAGTCAGTGAAGTGTATAAACATGAGCAACTGTAACAATGCAGTATGAAATTTATTTCCTATAGGCTTGCTGGTGTAGTCTCTCTAGTATATTCTTAAATGTCTATTTTAATATGTTATCAATACAAAAGCACATGAACAATACTCAGATAGTAGAACATTCATGATACTTGAGTCAATTGTGCTAACAGAAATGTTTGTAATAGAAAATCTATCGAAATATTCAAATATAGAATTATTGCCATAAAGTCAGTTGGATGTTATCAAAACAGGCTCAACTCTGACAAGCCATATGCATAGTTTGAACATTAAACCAAATTCTGTGTTTGAACACTTGGTTCCCAGATGGTGACAGTGCTTAAGAAGGATATGGAACCTTTAGAAGGTGGAGCCTGGCTGGAGGAAGTAGGTCACTGGGAGTGAGCTTTATTTATAGCACAATTTTATTTCCTGTCTGTGATGTGCTTCCTAAGTGCATGTCCTTCTCTATCTGCTGCTATGTGTTCCCCAGGATGATAAGTTGTATCTCTCTAGAACTGTAAAGCTAACTAAGCCCTTTCTCCTTCAGGTCACTTTTGTCGTAGCATTTTATCAGAGCACTTAGAAAGTAACTCATGCTTAGATAGACCACTCATGTTTTGTAGGATAGATTATATCATTGTTTTTCAAACAGAAGTCTTTTAAAAACCAAAGATGCTACAAGACTACTTTGTAACAGATTCATTTGATTCTTTCCATAGTGACAGGGTTCAGAAATGGAGGTACTTAAGAACAGCCTACATGAGTTGTCTTATTCTGGAAGAATCACATAATTGATTATGGATCAGAAGTCAAAGGCATTCTGAGCATTTTTAATTTTCTTTTCAAAATTTTTTTGAGAATTTCATACATACTGTATCTATTATTCCCATCTCCTCCCCCTTTCAAGTTCATACACTCTTCCTTAATTATTCACACACACACACACACACACACACACACACACACACACACACACACACTCCTATCAAATCTACTGAACCAATTTAGTTCCATTCATGTTTTGGGGGCTGAGTATTTAGGATAATCTATCAGGGGATTTGTGCCTGAGAAGACTTAATCTTTCTTAGTTGCCATTAATTGCCTATAGCTCTTCATCTGAATGTCAGGCTTTGTGATATTTAACCTACCCACCCTTTAATGGTCCCTGGTGTTATCATTGTGTGGGTCTTGTTTAGGTAAGATTTCATGAAAACAGCTCCTAGTTATATATAGATGGCACCACCATACAGAAGATGTTCTGGTTTTCTTCTGGTCCTTGAATTCTTTTATCTCTTTGTCCATAATGTAATTTCAGCCTCAGGTGTAGGAGTTGCTTCGTAGATGCACTGTCTGGTATTAGGAATCTAATATCATTTATTCTCAGCATAAGATCAATTGTGAATTTCCATAGTAGCCTCCACCTGAGACAAACAGATTCTTCTTTAATAAGAAGAGAAAGACACACTTACCTGTGAGTACAATGATAAATATTTTTAATACACTTAGAAACTTTATTGATTTGGAAAAAATGACAGTAGCAGGTTTTCCTATAGGACTTATGGCCTCTCCATTCATCCATACTTGGCTAGGTTCAGTCAAACTAGACAGCAGTTGGTTACCCATAGCACAATCATGCCACTATTTCACCCTTGGGAATATTTTGTTGAGCTGGTTATTGTTGTCCCTCATAGACTTGTAAGGCTATTGATTCTTTTCTTCCCTTGGCAGGTTCCATACCAGCTTCTGATTCTCTGAGAACTAGTCCTCAAAAATGAGGCTTCCACATCAGTTCCAGCTCAATTCCTCTAAGATCTAAGTGTCTGGTATCCTCAGCCATAAGGTTCTTCAAGTTCTGAGAAGCAATCCAGGGCAATGGAAATAGACTATATTATTTGGAGAGTCTCTCCAAAAATCAACAATCTTTGTCAAACCAAAGCTTTCATTGCAATTGTGAGACCAAAGTATACAATAAAGCTAATGTATGCATAGTACTATAGAAGGTCCTCTGGAGACCTTTTAAAGCAAGTGTGACAAGGTCTTTATCTGAAATCCACACAGGTTTTGCACAATCCATGTGACTGTTCTTGGTTATCAAATTGACTACAGCTTAAATTAACTAAAACCCTCAAATACAAACACCTGTGAGTGATTTCTGCTTAATTTGAAGTTCTAAGACTTACTTCCAATCTGTATCTTTGAGATTGAAAGACATACCTTTAATCCAGATCTAATCTGGGCCACACCTTCATCTATAATCATATACAAATACATGAAAAAAGGAAGATTTTTGTACTTTTACTATTTGTTTTCACCTTACTAGCAAGTTCATTCCTTCAGTGGCACTAGGACCTATCTCTTTGAGATTCCAGTATATACTGAAGACTGCCTAATACACCCAGCCTTGTGGAGGAAGCAATTACTATATTTTTGGTCTTTCTGTTCATAGCCTATCATTGTTGAATTAACTGAACTGCAGCCTGTAAGTCATTCTAATAAATTATTTTTATATAGATTTGTATGTATGTAATATGCATATGCACATATATTTGTGAACACTGTACATATTCTTTGCCAAAACTAGCAAGGAAAGGCTCATTATTTTAGTTGACAGCTTATCTAGATTTATTTCTTATTGATATCTAGCCACACACCTCATGTTTTATTTGCTATCACTAGGTCTTATGATCCTAAGGAAGATATTCATAGTAAATAAATGGAGCAGAATATTATAGCAGTATTCAACCAGACAGTGTTTTTGAGTTTGCCATTCTTATTGTTTTCAGAAACAGCAGTTAGCTTGAGTTCATTGCTAAGACTCGTTCCTGGTAGTTTGCTAGGAAGAAAATATATTTTGGCTTTTGTTTCCAATTGTGACTGCATGGCAAATGAAAACAGATTCTAATTTTAGGCTAGTCTGCTTTGCTCCTCATTTGATTTTGCTGAAAGGTTTTCCTCTGAAGCCTCACAAAGTCAGCAGTCCTTCAGTATTCTAAACTTGTGCTAAGAAAGACTCCCATGAAGTACTAGTAAATAATGACAAGGGTTTTTTGTTTGGTTTGGTTTGGTTTTTTTTTAAAACACACGAACAAATCAGAAACTACAAAGACATACTGCATGGTATATTTGGTGACACAAAACTCTCAAATACCCCTTTCATAAATTTAATAGCATATATCCTCCGTTTCTCCATATTCTGTCTTCTCAATTTGCCAAGGAATAAATCTCTGCCCTCATCTTCTCATATTTCTCTCATACATGCAAAGTAAGTAAAAAGGGAAAAGGAATTATTGAAAAAAGGAAAGAAAACAATAAAAGATGTCAGAGCAAGGTGAGTCTGTCAATATTTCTGTGGAAATAGCAATAGTAAGCAGTCTCCATAGTCAACATATCAAAATAGTTATTCTCCAAATGATGGAACTTTCCCCAAGTATTACTGTTCTTGACAAATACAGAGAAATACAAATTCTCTCTGTATTTGTTCTGTGGGAAGTAGGAAACTGTAAAGTATGACATTCTATGTGTAATAGAGAGATAGAGGCCTCTGAGGTTCTTCTCCATGGATCAAAAGGTCAGTTAATTGAGAGTGTAAAGGTGTTTCCACTCAATTCAAGAGATGGGGCCATTAACTCTATGTTCCCACAGCAAGAGAACAGAGCTCAACAGACATAAAGAATCATTGCCTTGCTTGTCAATCATGAAAAATAGAGATTTCCACTCCTCTGAAATAGGATGTTGAGGGTTTTAATTTAAACTTGGCTTGTAATTGAGTGTGTATGTATGTGTGTATGTGTGTGTGTGTTTGTATGTGTGTGTTTGTATGTGTGTGAATTTGGAGTTATTGTAGACAATTACAGATGCTATCTCTAGTGTACATTGTTTGGCATTCCTAATAGCAATTTGCTTACTTCATTTGAATTGTTTTATTTCCTATGTGATTAGTTTAAAATAATGATTGCTTCATGAATGATTTATATTGAAATTCTATTTATTGCTGAAGCCAACATGGAAAGGTCCAACATTCATTAATAATTTGGATTCTTGCCTTCTTCCCACCTTCCCTCAAGAAAAAAAAAATCTGAATTTGGAAATTTAATTGGAGGTGTGACCGATATGTAAACCACAAAAGTGATTACATTTTTTCCAAGCAAGACAAGCATGGGTTCTTCTTTGTTTTTCTTTTTTTCAATGATCTAGGCTCCTCTTATTTCAAATAAAAATATTCCCTTACATAAACTTAGGAGATTTTCGATGGTAACAAAAGCCCACGGTGATGTCGTTAATTAGTCAAGAATCACTGAATTGACGTCTGTACTGTAAATGTAGACAAGCTGCTTTGCCTTTCAGCAGTGTGACTCATTTTGATCATAATTGCTTTTGCAGGACTTTAACCCTCTTCTTGGCCTCTATCTTATTTGCACAAAGACAGCAAAAGCAAGCAGAAGGAAGCAGAGAAGGAAAAGTCTTAACAGTCCCACCTCACCATATTTATGCTCCTAAATTGTAAAGTATCAGAAAATACAGAGAGTTGTGCCTGTAATGAACTTCATTCTCTGCTCAGAACCAGGACCTGAAATGGAGTCTTCCCCCTAATTTAGAATAGCCTGGGCCAGCAATGATTATTCTTTTTCTGGGAAAGAAAATCCAAGCAACATTAAAGGGCTCAAATTATAAATTACATTTTGTAATTAACTCTAAACCCACAGAATCAACTAATCTAAAATAAAACATATTGTAAAACCAAGAGAGTAATATGTGCAAAGGAGAAATTTTTTCCAGTCCACCTCCATAAGAATGTTTCAATATGACATGAATGAGGACAGTATAAATGTTTGCTTATATTTCATTCTTAAACCACAGAGTATATTTTAGAAAATACAAATCAACACATCACATTTTATGGCATATTGAAAACTGAGCCTAACAATTAGAATCAACTGTAACATCAGTCTATACTTAGAACTTGAAGTTTTAAAGAAATTTGAATTCATAATCTGCATAGGAAATTATTTAAATTTTTTTATAAATAAGATTTATTACAAAATGATATAAGGTACTCTCAGAGGTGAGAGTTGCCAGTGGCCAGAGAGGCCATTGTTCCAGTCTATGTGTTTAGAAAGGCTTTATACTATAAAAATTGTGTGTAACAGACAAATCACTTAGACAAATTACTTATTTTTTTAGATTGTAATGATACTGCATGCATTCCACTTTATGATTTTTATAGAAAGTAAACATATTTACTTGTTTCACTTTTTAAATGTACTAAGTATTGATTTTCAGTTATGCAGACTCATGAAATCTGGACACTCTCATTTCTTTTATTTTGTTTTCTATCTTCATAAGGAACAAATTAGCAACTGTGTCGATGGACTATTATAGTACCAGTGAGTGAGACAACTTGAAAATAATTTAGTTGGCCATTGTTGATATGTGAAATCACAAAATCTTGGATTATGTTATTCCTAAAGCAATCAAATTTACTAAAATACTCTCTATCCAAAAACAGAAACAACAGCAAAACTCCCAATAAGAGGCTACAGGGATGGCTCAATGATGAAAAGCATTAAACTGACCCTAGTTTGGCTCCCAACACCCATATTGTGTGGTTCCACTCATGGCTTCAGTCCCAGGGAAACCAGCACCCTCTCCTGGTCCTTTTAGGCATCTGCAGTCAAGTGCACATACCCACACACAGACACACATACTTATTAAAAAATGAATCTTAAAAACTAATAAAATTTTCTCCTAGAACATACATAAGAATTTTTTTTAAACAACCATCTACTCCAGTCAATTTGAATAGTCATAATTAGCTTTTGATTTTGGATTGGTAGTAAAAGATAATTATCCACTCATTAAGATGCAGAGATGACTGCTCTCCCATGTCTGCCCCTGACATTGTCTCAATCTAACTGGGCTCAGTCCCCAGGAGTCTGGCATGTTTCCTAAATCCAGCTCCTATGACATGAATTTTCATTGGGCATGAGCTAAAATGCAAACAAAATACAAATGAGCACCTTCCTGTAAGCGTGTATATTATACAGGAACCACTTCTGCTAACATTTTCCAGACAGAATCTAATTGCTAGAGAGCTTTTCTCTTCCATCTGCCAAACCTCTTTTCTTTTTCTTTCCAATTTAGAATGATAAAGAGCAAGAATTTGCTCACACAAAGAGTTTAAACAACACTCAGCTGAATTTTAAAAGATGGACTCTATTAAACAGAATTCAAAAGCATGATTCATTATACATTCATTTAATTCTTTCATAAAAAACATGGGCAAATTTAATGAGAAGATGTAGACTCCAAAATTCTACTTGTCAATACAGAAGATAAAGTAAGATCTAAAACATCATCCCTGCATACAAGGAGAGTAAAACCTACTAATAGGAAAAACACAACACTGTAACCAATGGGAGAACCCTCAGGGTAATTAGTAAAGCTATATTGAATTTTCTATATATTAGAAATAACTAAATGATAGTGCAAAGTGAAGATGGATCTGAAACCTTGCCCTTATCCTTTCCCAAAGCCTCTCCTTTCTCAATGTCAAACTAGTTTTTTCCTCATCCTCTTGTGTCATATGTGTCACAGTCCGATCTCTTCTTCCCCCTTATCCATTATATTTCAATTCCATCTAACAGCCAAGAATGACTGTATGGAACTGAAAATCAGATTATTCTGATGTTAGATGTATGTGGAGTTTTGTTTTATCAAGCAGAATCCCAGCTTGTGTTCCAGAACTGACCTCCTGTTGTCATCTCCCTCATCATGACATTTCATGCACCATAACAGTCCACGGCACTTCATAGCACAGATACTTAGCATGTGATACTTAAATAGGCAGCCCCTGCCTTTACCATGTGCAGCATCTTCCTAGTTCAGGGATTTTGTCTGGCTTTTGTGGCAGAAGTTCTCTGAGAGCTGACATCCTTCTGTATTTTATTAGTCATAAGTTATCTCCCTAGTGAACGTTCTTTAGGTCAGTCTCTCTAAAACCTGCGGTTCCTCAGTTCTCTTAGAACATTCTGCCATGTACAGTGGCACACAAGCACAGCATCCTAGAAGCTGACACAAGAGATTTGTTGTGGTCATGGATGTCCTGTGCTACACAGTGAGTTTAAAACCACCCTGGAATAAGCAGCAAAACCTTTTCTTTTCTTAAAAAATAAAAGAGATAAAATTCTTTATCAAACTAGAATACCAATGCATATAAATAATAAAATTTTCCAATGGGGACCTGAAAGATGGCTGAGAGGATGAAAGTGCTGGCAGGCATACCTAATGGCAGGAGTTTGATACCTAGACCCAACATGATAGAAAAAGTGAACCAATTCCTACAAATATTACCTAATTTCTATATCCATATCATGGTATGCATACCTATACATATGTAAAAATATATATGTATTAATTAATAAATTAATAATTTAGCCGTGGGTTCACCTTTAAGTTCATTAGTTCTGAGATGCAACACTTGACTGGGTTTTCAGGAATTTTTATGTGTTGTAGCGGCGGTTTTGTCTTCCAAAGAAATGAATTACACACTTATATCCTTTACACTGTTTGGCCCATATCTTAAGCACATTATTAGCTAGCTCTTTTATCTTATTTCAACCCATTTTCATTAATCTTTCCACCACGTGGCTCAGCCCGTGGCTGGCCTGTATCTCTTACATGTCAGTTTTCTTTGGAGGTCAGATGGAGACTGACTAACTCTGCCCTTTCCTACCTGCCTGCTCTCTGATTCTCCACCCACTTTTACGGTGTTGTACATAGGCCAAAACAGTGCTTTATTTACAGCATACAAAGAACATTCTACCACATTTATGTTTTTAAGATAATTATTTTCTGTTTACCAAATATTATTTTGTGCTTGTGTTTATTATGTAATTGAGTTGTCTCCCAAATTGAGCCATGATAATATTTGGGCTACTAAATTAGTGAGGACTATTTAAATTAGCTCCTGAAATGAATGATTCTCAAATTTTAGTATCTCAGTACATCTACTCATAGTTCTCATGAGGCATGGTCAGTTCATAAATGTGCCCCTTTTAAGCAAAACATCTGCACGTTCTATGCTTTCTTGTGATACTATTAACTCTAATGCATGAAATTTCCTTCTGTTTACTAAAGACAACTTGTACTATTTATGGTCACTATATGTGTCATTTGACACAGACACAAATTTTTCATACAATGGTCTACTTTGGTTACCTGGTATAAATGGGGTTATATTTCATTTTGAGCTGAAAATGATGTATTTAAAAAAGATGCTTTAGTAAACATTTTGGTAATATTATGAAAATATAAACAAAATTTTAAAAAGTGCAATGTATTTGAATCACAGTTTTCTCCTCCCTCACTTCTCTAAGATCCTCTTCACTTACCCAAGTTCACTTCATTTCTTCCTCTTGCTTCTTAGAAAACAAAAATTATAAGAAATACACACAAACACACACACACAAACACAAAGTCAAAATCAGAAAGCACAGTATACAAGCAAAGCACCATTAAGAAAAAAAAATCCAAGCAAAGCAAACTGAAATACAAAGTCTTACACAAGTGTCATTGAGTTTGTTTCATGTTGGCCATCTACTGTTGGGCATAGGGGCACCCTTAACTCTGGTTAATGCAACCAGTGAGATTCCATTGATGAAAACTATAATTATTTTACAAGTATGTATCAAGTGCAGATAGCTTCTTGTTTTGAAGTGGGAGCCCATGTCTACTTTGTCATCTCAGGGATCCCAGCAGGCTTCAAGCTGTGTAGGCCCTGTATGTGCTGACAGTCTCTGTGAGTGCGTATGTACATCAATCCTGTTGTTTCTGGAAGACATTGTTTACTTGATGCTCTCCATCCATTTGGAAGCTTAGATTCTTTCTGTTTTTTTCTTCTTGAGCTTTAAGGGGAGAAAAGAAATGAAGATCTCCCAGTAAAGACTAAATGTCACAAAATTTTTCAGTCTGTACATTTTCTAGCTGTAGGTCTCTATGTTAATTCCTATCCACTGCAATAGGAAACTTCTTTGATGGTATTTGAGTGAGATACTGATCTATGAGTATAGTGGATTATTGTTCCAAGTCATTTTAGTTTCTTCAGCACAACAGTATTTGGTATTCTATTAAACCCATGACCTGTCTAGCTCAGGTTCTTGGTCAGTAACACACATGGGTTCCATCTCACATGGGAAGTAGCTTTAAATCTAATCAGATAGTGTTTGGTTACTCATATAACATTTGTGTCACTGTTGCACCAGTTCATCATGCAGGCAGGTTGATTGCTGGATTGGTGGTTATGTTTCTCATCGAGTAGTGTGCAGAGTACTTCTACCATTGTGAACACTAGTGATAAGGGGTGAAAGCTTCAGTTAGGCATCAGTTCTACTTCTTTGCCTTCTTTGTTATATCTCAATGAGAGATATAAATGTTGCCTTTAGAGAAAAGACCTTACCATCAGTTTGTGGAGAACAACCAATAACCTTAGCAATTGCCTGAGATTCTTAGGGTTTTCATGGGACCACTATGGCCAAAAATTCAATTGATAAAACCCTTTCCTGGTGCCAGTGGTTTCACTTGATGGTAAAGATTTATAGTAGGTTTTTGTCCCCCTCATTATTTGGTGACTCCATTTATATTCCTTTTATAGATGTATATATTTTATGAAACTTCTATAGGAGATAGGTTTCCATATAGCCCTTATAGTGATTTTTTCCTCCTCATAGTTCCCCTTTGCCCCTCTTTCTAAACCCCTACCCCATTTAATCTTCTTACTCAAGTCTTTTGTCACTGGAACTTGGTCAGTGTTCTACTTCTATCTATCGGTAGCCAGACAAATAAATAAAAATAAGAGTAGAAGAATTCCAGGAACATGAAAATAAGATTGAGGAAAAACACACTTGTAAGGTCTGAAAAGAGTGCCCAGAGGTAAAATCTATTTTAACCATGTGAGAAAGAATAAGCTGAAGGTGCTGGCTAGTATAAGTGGATTTGAAAGCTTGTCTTCTCCTAATAGACTCTGACTCACTCAGACAAGCAATATTCAAGACAAACAACCAGACAGGCAGACGAAATAAGACATGAGATGAGCAGATGTTTGGTTCAAAATTACAACTAACAACAATACAAATCAGTTTTTAAAGAACAAAATTCAAAAGAGAGGACCCGTTTCTGGAAAACAAAATAAGTTCAATAAAAAGAGATTTTAATAAAGCATCTCATTTCAACATAAAACAATTCATTTTCTAAAATATCATTATGATTCAATTTTATATAGGAAAAAATAAATATATCCATCACAGAATTGCTGGTGCTCACAACTGAGTAGACTTATTTCATTCACACCATGATCCAAAATCAATCTATCAGGGAAAAAAGAAAATATTCCATTTGTGTAGTGATCCTGGAGAAAGCAGGTAACTAGCGATGCCAAATTCAGAAGATTATATGGAACAGGAATTCATAGCTAAATGATGGCACTTTCCTTTTAGACATAATCACCAAATAACATTGGCAGATAATGGTTCTTCAAAATCATAATGAAATGATAATTTTCATTAGCACAGGCAAAAAGTCATTGTGAAATCTGAAAATGTCAGCCACGTTTCTCAGGTTGAATCAGAAACTACCACTTTCTTAAAGCCAGAAAACTACTCTTTTGTTAGTCTCCCCTTCAATCAATGAGATTTTATTAATATACCTAATCAGGCAACTATGCCTGCTTTCCTTTACTGTAGTCTATTTGTTCTAACATGATCTCACTAGCAATATGGTTTCAAATACTATAAACTGGATGACTTGAAACAACAGAAGTCCATTCTTTAAAACTTCCATAGGTCAGAAGTCTAAAAATCTAAAGGTCTGAGAAACCTCCATACTGTATTCCAGAGTGGCTGAACAAGCTTACACTCCCAGTAACAATGGAGGTGTGTTCCCCTTGCTCTGTATCCTCTCCAGCATAGACTGTCATCTGTATCTTTTATTTTAACCATTCTGACAGGCATAAGGTGGTATCTCCAAGTTGCTTTGATTTGCATTTCTCTGATGGCTAAAGATGATGAGCATTTTTTTTTTCAAGTGTCTTTCAGCCATTTGTAGCTCTGCTGAGAATTCACTTTTTAGATCTGAACCCCATTTTTTGATTGGGTTATTCAGGGTTTTGGGCTCTAGTTTCTTGAGTTCTCTATATATTTTAGAGATCAGACCTCTGTCACTTGTAGGGTTGGTAAAAATCTTTTCCCATTCTGTAGGCTGTCATTTTGTTTTAATGACTGTGTCCTTTGCCTTACAGAAGCTTCTCAGTTTCAGGAGATCCCATTTATTGATTGTTGTTCTTAGGGTCTGTGCTACTGGTGTTATATTTAGGAAGTGGTCACCAATGTGTTGGAGAGTATTTCCCACTTTCTTTTCTATCAAGTTCAGCATAGATGGTTTTATGTTGAGGTCTTTGGTCTGCTTTGATTTGAGTTTAGTGCAGGGTGATAGGCTTGGATCTATTTGCATTTAAAATGGAAAGACCTTCCATGCTCCTGGATAGATAGGATCAACATAGTAAAAATGGCAATTTTACCAAAAGCAATCTACAGATTCAAAGCAGTTTCCATCAAAATCCCAACACAATTTTTTACAGACCTTCAAAGAACAATACTAAATTTTATTTGGAATAACAGAAAAGCCAAAATTGCCAAAAAAAATTTTGCTCAACAAGGGAACCTCAGGAGGCATCTCCATTTCTGACTTCAAGTTATACTATAGAGCTACAGTAATAAAAACAGCCTGGTACTGGCATAAAAACAGACTAGTGGATCAATGGAATGGATTTGAAGTTCCAGACATTAGCCCACACACCTATGAATACCTGATTTTTGACAAAGAGATCAAAATATTCAATGGAAAAAAGATAACATCTTCAACAAATTGTGTTGGCATACCTAGATGGCAGTATGTATACCCTAAAGACAAACATTCACACCCCAGAAAGCATTAGCTCAACTATATTCATAGTAGCATTCTTTGTAATAGCAAGAACCTGGAAACAACCTAGATGCCCCTCAACTGAGGAATGGATTAACAAACTGTGGTACATCTACACAATGGTGTACTACTCAGCAGTAAGAAAAAGATGATATACTAAAATTTGCAGGCAAATGGATGGATTTGGTGAATATCCTCCAGAGTGAGTTCTCACAAACCCAGAAGGATAAGCAGGGGATGTACTCACTCAGTAGTGAACTTTTAGCAAAAACATTCTTTTTTCATTGAAAGAGGATGAGTGAATAAAGTGATTTAAAACATACATACATACACACACACATGCACGCACACACACACAATGGTTTGTCTGTAGAAGGGATGCTTAGCAGAAATTTGTGGTGGCCCTAGTTCATCCATAGGCATTAACAGTGTGACCTACTGTGCTTTTTTTATCTGTAGTTGAGCCTAACCTGGCTTGAGAAGCTTTAGATTTTACGTTTTAATTTCATGTACTTTAGAGAAAAGACAAGTTCTAATACTGTGTATTTTTTGTTATTTATTCTGAATTTTTTGCTTTTTTATATAATGTTTGATATTGATTTTCAAAAACAATAAAAAATAAATAAAAATCTAAAGGTCTGAAAAATGTTGACATTCTGACAATTGCTGGTAATCCTTCATTTGTAGTTATATGGTTGCATTACTGAAACGTTTGCCTTCACGGTCATTCACTGTCTTTTCTGTGAGCCTTTTATAGAAAAGACACTTTCCATTGGCTTCAGAGCCAATCCAGAATGGCCCGAATGACTTCTCCTCAAGACTTGTAACTACATCTATAAAATTCCTTTTCTTCAAATACACTATTTCACAAGTTCTGGATATTAGGTTATTGGACGTACGACTGGAGGACTACCACATTATCCTCTGCACCAAGAGTCCTTATATTTCCCCTGAAAGTTCTCATCCTTCTGCAGTAAGGAACAAACCCAAGGGGTTCAGTCAAACCTGTGAAAGACCTTAATGCCTAAATAAAAGAAATATTTCAGAAAAGTGGCAATCCTACATTCCACACTCTCTGATAGCAGATTGTTTTACCCGAATATAAGTCTCCATATTCCAGAGTGGCTGAACAAGCTTACACTCCCAGTAACAATGGAGGTGTGTTCCCCTTGCTCTGTATCCTCTCCAGAAAAAAAACAGAAGGTTTTGTTTTGTTTTGTTTTGTTTTGTTTTACTCATGATGAGACCAACAAAGACTGGACAAGAGGAAGCAAAGAAAAAGAAAGAACACAAATGTCAAGTATTTAGGATGGAATATTTTTACCAGTAAGAACAGCTCATCTCAGGTCTCTTCTTTTTTTTGTATATTCTTCTTAGGCTTTTCTTTTAGTTTCTCAATGTAAATTAATACACTAAATGGCAAATATAGCATCATCTGATTCTTACATATGCTTTGCCTCACCTGAGTTATACTTAATTTGTAAGATTCAATTAAGCATATGAATAATATTAGTATGCATTTTTAAAACCATAGACATAATTTTTATTGTAAAATTTTTACAGCAAGAAAATATGTTAAGAACATTAATAATTAATTACTAATTATTGCCATGTTTTCTAATGATTCAGACAAATAGCCATTCATTTGGAAAAGAAATCTTTGAGACTAGATGCCTTAACAACTTGGGAACTAAAGAATAGCATTAACCATTAAAGCTAATGTTTACCTAAAAAGTATTTTAAAACATTGAATACTAAGATTCCAGTTAAAATTAATTCAATATCTTCAATATCTTTACATATCTTAAAGCATATTCCATAATAAGAAATATCATGTTTTAAAATCTCCCAGATTATCTGTCCAGTTAATAATTACTGTTCTAAAAAGCAACCTCCAACCCTAGCTTCAGCCACCTGGAGACCAGTAGAAAGCTCCATATCAACCATAAAGAGCAATGGCACATACTTTAGACACAAGTATGACTACACAAGGGCAAGTGGACCCAGATATCTCTCCCACAGGCCTAGAAATTACACATCAAAGTATTAGCCTCATAACAATATTACACAACTCAACAATAGTAGAAATTTATGAGCCAAGCTCCCTGATGAACATAGACCCAGAAGTTATTAATAAGACCATTGTAAAATGAATATGAATACACACAAAAATATCATTCTACCATGACCAAATTGACAAATTGACTTCCTGTCAGAGCTGTAGGAATTATTTATATATGTAAATCAATAACTGTGACCAATTATATAAATAGACTGAAGGAGAAAGACCACATGACTATCTCTCCTATTTATATAATGCTGAAGTCTTAGCTAAAGAAACAAGACAAGTAGCAAAGTATAGATATTGGAAAAAAAGAAATCAAATATCTTTGTAGATGACAATTTCAAATTTAAAAAAAAAAAAAACACTAAAGTCTCCACAAGAAAATTTCTACAGATGATGAGCATATTTAGGGTAGTAGTAAGTTACAAAAATCATTGGTCTTCCTATATAACAACAACAAATAAAAAATTGAGTTAGAAAATGTCATTTTCTCTAGCTTCCAAAATGAAATAAAATATGTTTGGATAAAACTAACCAAAGGAGCAAAGGGTGTATATAATGAAAAAAAAACAATAAAATCTTTAAGATACTGACAACAGAAAACAAGAAAAACTTTTCATGCTCATGGATTGGTTGGACCAATATTATAAAAATTGTCTACCCAACCAGATCCAACACAATTTTCATCAAATTTTGGTGTAATTCTTCACAGTTTTTTAAATCCTAAAATTTATATGTGTATAAATGGACAACATAACTGTAGCAGCCTGCACTTCTTGGGTTGCCAACTCAGGCTCAGGCCTGCAGATTAAAAGACACAAATGCTTGCATCATTCATCCAAGGAGAATACCATTTATTGAAGGTCAATCTCAGACTTATTTATCAGGGGTATAGCATAATGGAAATTCCCCAGGTAGCTGGAAAATTACTGACTCCGGTGAACAACTGAAACTTCCTTATCTCAGGCAGGAAGGCAGAAACATACAGGCAAGGGGCATGGAGCCTGGAATTCAGGTAGCAATCCACAGGCTATGTCCTTCAAGGCTCAGAGTGCAGGTAAAGGTCAGAGCAGGGGCCTACATATCCCTCCTTCCAATAATAAAATGACTATGCCTGTATTAGGTGCCCTGGACATCAGACAACCTCTTACCTATCATGGGATGGTGCCCAGGTCATGAGCACACATTCTGTCTTAGATTGAGGCTATCCCCCAAAGCTATACCCATTATTGGCTCACTAGTCACTATTGGCCATGCTCAGCCAAATCTGAACATCATACTTCTCTTGAGCCAGAAAAAAATAACACTTGTAATGTGGCAAAATTGATCTGAGGCTGGGTTTTATGCTATCACTTAAGTGCAACATCAGGATAATGGTTCCTGTTCAAAGAAACACCCCCCAAAAAAGGGTGCCAGTCCAGTCTTAAAAGTCTGCCTATAAACTGAAGGCCTTTAGTCAAGCCTATCTTTGGGTAAAAATCAAAAAAACGCAAGCAATCCAATATATCCTGAACTATAGTCAATTGCAAATTAAACTGTAGTATCCCCTTATGGACATGTGTATTAATTTCATTTTTATTTATATATTTATTATTTGGTGATTTTACATCATGCACCCAATCAAGCTTAGTTGACAGACCTCTCAGATTCACAGCCACTCTTATGATCTCCTATGATGTCCTCACTTATAATCCCCCCATTCATGCTGCTCATTTACTTACTGGTACATAATTAAACTCCCTGTGGCCAGATCCTTAAAGAAAACAAGTTTTTCCTCACCCATACCCCTGCCAGAGGCCATCAATGCAGATGTGAGGTACTGTGTCATTTATCTATGTTCTAGCCTTGAGCTCTTGTATACAATAAGATCTCTTTTTTCTTTTTTAAGTCCACTGATGAATGAGTAATCCCCTACTTCTCTTTCTGGGATTGGGATGCCTCACTCAGGAGGATATTCTCCATATCCATACATTTGCCTGCTAATTTTAGAATATCATTTTTCTTACTGATGTAGTACTCAGTTGTGTAGATGTACCAGTTTGTTAATCCATTTCTTAGTTGAAGGGCATCTAGGTTGTTTCCAGGTTCTTGCTATTATGAATAATGCTGCTATTAACATAGTTGAGCTAATGCTTTCAGGATACAAATGTGTGTCTTTAGGGTATATGCCTAAAAGTGGTATTGCTGGATCCTTGGGGATATTGATTCCCAGTTTTCTGAGAAACTGTCATACTGCATTCCAGAGTGGCTGAACAAGTTTACACTCCCACCAACAATGTCATTCTAAGTGGTCAGGACATTTACAACCTGCCCAGGGTAAATGAGGGTATCCACTGTGCTTGTCATCTTGGCAGTATGACTCAGGGCAACGCCTGCAGCAGTGGCTGCAATAATCCCAAAATCAATCTTGGGTCAATGTAAGATGAACTGAGAAACATTCTCTGGCAATGGAAAATGTGCACAAACCACCATGGCCATTCTTTCAGATCCTCAGCAGCTCTTCAGGTGATACTCCTATTCAGAAACAGTTCAAAACTCCAGACACATTAGAAGAATCATTTATCACCACAAAAAGGAAATGAGGGGTAAAGTAGAATCAAGATAATCAGACTCATTTCAATATGGCAGTTCCATTAAAATAGGCAGCATACATAACTACAAATGGGAGCCAAGGACACCAGCACCAGAGGTACTTATAGATGGGTTAATCATTCAGGGAACTTCACAGAACAGTTAGCCCACAGTATGGGCAAACTCCACTCAATGTCTGTTGTAGGGAGCTGCATTGTACCACTCCCTAAAGGTGGCGCTGGTTTCCACCTTCCACCTTTCTCGATGGTGAGTGCTCTTGGGAGTAAACAACTCCTTATTGGCTGTAGGCAAGGATGGTGGCTTGCTTCCAGCACCTCGGGACCTATGGGCAATGTCCACATGGCTTACCAGGATTGGAGGCGCAGAGGGTATTTAGCCATGAGTGGACTTCCCCTGTGGTCGTTTGTTGTTTGTCATAGTCTGAGAGTGAGTGAGTGAGAGAAGATAATTAAAGGTCCGAATAAACTGCAAAGAGAAGGATCCAGTGTTGCGTGTTCCTTGTGGGACGAGGTGGCATGCACAAGTGGTGCCAAAACCCGGGAAGATAGGAACTAAACTCACGACAAGTGACGTCAAAATCCGGGAAGATAAGAACTGAACTCATGCCAACTAACGACAGGATTCAGAACTCTCTGCAGTCGGGATGTGCACCGGTAAGTCCCAGGTAAGTTGGGATCCGCAGTGAGAGTGGGGTAGCTCCGGCCTATAGATAGGATAAGGCGGAGAAGAGGGAGCTCACCAACGAGTGAGGGTAACCTCTTGGCACTAGCGGGTAGCTCCGACCTGTAGGTAAAGGTGGAGAAGAGGGAGCTCACTGACGAGTGGGTGTAATCTTTTGCAGCTGTCGACGCACGGCAACCTTGAGCTCAAAGTAAAAGTAACAGCAGTTGCAAACTTGAGCTCAAAAGTGAAAGTAAAAGCATTAGCAAAGCTGGGGCTGTTTGGTAAAGGCTCCGAGAAACCTTTAAAGTTATGAAGGAAGGGTAAGAAAGCCCTTTAAGAAATGGAAATAGGAAATAAAGGATAAGGGGCACGTAAAGATGGCAGATAAACAGAGAGTCTGGATAAGGGTTATTGCATTTACTTTTAATTTTTTGACTTTTGGTGAGATAATTGCATAAAGACAATTGATTACTAAGGCTGCTAAGTTAAACAAATGCAAGTACTTTGAAGATGTCTTGACTTTGAAGTCTGTTTGTAAGAATATGTTACTTGGGAAAGGAGTTTCTGGTTTTGTCTCCACAGAGGATCAAAACCTGTGGATTAGTTCTAGGCAGGTGTGGTTCCATTTGCCAAGGCCACCTGAAGCTGATAGGAGGTAATCTTGAAGATCAGCGCTATGGTGAGGCAGTGGAAAGTGGCAAGGCCACCTTAGAAATGTTATAGGAGGAGAGATCAGAGGCAGGCAGTGAAGGACGGAGTAAAAGGGGAGAGTTGTGCCCTGACTTTGCTGATATAGAAACTCCTGAGTCTACTCGGAGGAAGAGCTGCTGTCACTCATAGAACAAATAAAAAGAACAAAAATGAATGAATGAAATGAATGAACAAAATGAAAAGGGAGATCCAGATAGAGAAGAATGCTGCAGATTCCCAGCATGTCGAGCCACGCCTTCGGCTTCCCCTCCCTACGCGGAAGGTGGGAATTGCGGTTTAGGGCGTGCTTTCAGTCCAGAGGGCGTGGAAGGCAGTCAGAACAGAGTTACACTTAGCTTATCTAGTGTTTCGAGATCCACAAGGAAATCCATACGAGGAGCCCTTAGATTTCAAAGTGATAAAATCTTTGGCTGAGTCAGTACAGACTTACGGGATCATGGCCTCATTCACTGTAGCCCAGGTGGAGGCTTTTAACAGGCACCGCACGACACCCAGTGATTGACAGTCATCCTAAGTGAGAGCAGGTGAGCCTAAGTTGTTTACATTCCAGCCACCTGGAGAATTTCCACCTGAGTGCTCTGCCTTGGGCATATGTTTGAGCCTGAGGTGCTCAGTAAGCGGCATTCGGCATTCTCCCTGCACGAATGACCCAGCAGTCTTGTAGGTCTAGTCAGCGTGTCTTTAAATCTCCAGGCCTGGGAGGCCAGTGTACTTTGAATAATCTTTCTGCCAATACTGTAGCACAAGTCCTGAAAACAATATGGCAATTTTACCTGTGCTATGGATATACCCCAAGGTTTCCCCAAATAAGAGCATCGAGCATTACCCCACAGCTGTTGCTGACCCTGATGGTGCAGATAAGTGTTTGCCATAATCGCAGCCATTTCATTGGCTGTCATAGGAGCCACGAGTCATATCGTGCAGACTGCGCAGACTTTGAATGCGGTCTTGGCTAATGTAGTACAGGCTCTGGACATACAAAAGAATCTTATTGCCCAGTTAAAAAGGGGGCTTGATGGTTATTAATCAAAGGATAGACCTGGTCCAAGAGTGGATTGATACTCTTTGGCAGCTGGCCTAGCTTGGCTGTGAATGGAAGTTTCCAGAATTATGTGGGACTAGTGTACAATATCAGAACTTTATTCATGCTGCAAATCTTTCTAAACAGTTGTCAAGTTATCTTTTAGGAAACTGGATTGGTGAATTCGAAAACTTGACAGCCCAGCTGAGAGTGACCATGGTGATCATGAATTCTACCAGAGTGGATGCCGGACCTGGCAGAAGGACTGGCATCCTGGTTCTCTGCCACTGTGGAGAAAGAGTGGGCGGGAATGGGAGCTCTGGCAAGCCTGATGGTGCTGATATTCCTAGTTTGCCTGTGGTGCATTTGCCATGTTAGGTTCCTTCAGTGTCGCGATGCAGCCACAGTTGTCCAAGCATTTTCAGCCATTGGAGTTGGTCAGTCCCCCTAAGTTTGCTTGACCTCCTTAAAGGAGAAGCCTTAAGAACATTTTGCAGGATTCGAGGCTTAGCACTGCACATGAGTACTCTGGCTTATGGGAACTCATGAGGAGTATGTCTGGTTGCATGCAGGTTGACACCCAACTGCCTGCCTCTGTGAAAAGTGTGTCGGACGGGTCAGGGATTGTCTGGGTGGATGACACCTGGAGCGATACCTGTACATGTTCCTTTTGCACTTCAGAGACTAGACCTCTGCTTCTGCCTGCTTTTTTTTTCTTAATAAAGAAGGGGGATCTGTAGGGAGTTGCATTGTACCATGCCCTAAAGGCGGCGCTGGTTTCCGCCTTCCACCTTTCTCGATGGTGAGTGCTCTCGGGCGTAAACAACTCCTTATTGGCTGTCGGCAAGGATGGTGGCTTGCTTCCGGCACCTCGGGACCTATGGGCAATGTCCACGTGGCTTACCAGGATTGGAGGCCCAGAGGGTATTCCAACGTCTATTAGCTATAGCATATAACTGAGAATTGGCAGTTAAAAATTTTAAAATAAAATATACCTGAGTTTGTTGCTATTTATTTCTCATAAGACTGGGATCCCTCAGGACGAGGCCATTGTGCATCACTCCCATTGCACTCTTAAAGGTTGTCTTTTTAAAACAAATAAAGGAGGAGTATGCTGCCGCTCAGCACAGATCAAACACTGCAAGCTACATTCCTGGAAGGCAGCTACCCCCACACCCTGAGATTAAGAGTCCCATGCTCTATGGACTGAGCAAGCTGGGCTCTTTAAAAATTACTATCTACTCAAAGTCTTTTTCCAAACTCTTAACATCTCCCTGATTTGGCAGACTACTCATGCAAAAATCTCAAAGTTTCGAGACAGGTTCGAGAGCTGTTCTTACATCTTCACACTGGTGATCAAAAGTGGATCTTTTACTAAGTGCCAACTGTACAATCCTAGCCCCCTGAGGGACAACCAAAACTCTTCTTTCCTCCAAAATTACCTTTTGAAAAAATCCTGTGCAGTCTTTGTCTTAATAACAGTGCCCTGCTTTGTTTTGTTTTGTTTTTAAATGTAATTAGCTGCTTGCTTAAAACCTGTACTAAATTGCTGGCACCCATACTTCAAAATACCTCAATTTGTCCTCCTTATCTTACCGGCTGGCCAGCCTTTTGAGAGTGACCTTTCAGAAAATCCTGCATTCCTGATCTCACTGAGCACAGGGCTGGAGGTTACTACGTTTCATCCTCAAACTCTCTGAGGACACTCCATAAGCTTTGTCCTGATTACCTGATCTTGCTGGGGCCTCCAACTGTAGGGGCCCATGCTACTTGGGTCAGCAATTCAGGCTCAGGCCTGCAGACTGAAAAGACACAGATGTTTGCCACATTCACCCAAGGAGAATGCCATTTATTGAAGGTCAATCTCAGACTTACATATTCAGTGCTACCATAGCATAGTACAGTGGAAATTCCCCAGGTAGCTGGAAAATTACTGACTCCAGGTGAACAACTGAAATTTCTTCATCCCCCAGGCAGGAAAGCAGAAACATACAGGCAAAGGGTGTAGAGCCTGGAATGCAGCTAGCAATCTACAGGCTATGTCTCTCAAGGCTCAGAGTGCAGGTAAAGGTCAGAGCAGAGGCCTACACATAACCACTCTGTGGTATGGTTACGAAGAAGGTTCTTTTTATACTGTAGATACATGAGAGAGAAACAACAGAGAGATATCTGGAAGAGTCCAGATTAGAGAAAGTAGCATATTGCACATGATCAGCAGAGAGGAACTAGAGCATAGCAGAGACACAAAGAGGAACATTTTTAGAGGGAGAGCATGGGAGAGAAGAGAGAGAGAGGCAGGAGAGAGGAAAAAAAGATAGAACAGAAAGTGAGCATATCAAGAATAGCAGGGTTATAAGAGAATGAACAGCTGGTGGAAGGAGGTGCATGAGCTGGAAAAGTCTAAGGCAGGGAGGAGGACAGACAAGTTATGATGCTAGCATGGACTTGAAACATCTAACAGGCCCTTATGATGCCGAGGAAGCCTGGAGGCCTGTATGTGCTTTGGTATATACTAGGCATTAGAGATATCCATCTGTCTTTTCTGCCTTTTGGAAAAATAGAGGTTCCTTTGATCTGACAATACAGAAAAACAAAGGACCCAGAAAAACCCCAAAGATTCCTGAACTACTAATCCTAAACTATAATCCTACACTATTACTGAAGATATCACCCATCATGTCTCCAAGATACATTGCAAGGATATAGTAATAAAAAAGCATGGTACTACCATGAAAACAGATCCTTTGATCATTGAAAAATGATCAAAAACTCACTTTTAAACCCATGCTCCCATAACACCTGATTTTTGACAATGCCAAAATGTATTTTGAAGGACAGATTATATTTTTTGTTGTTTTGTTTCTCCTTTTATTAAAAATATATTTTTTCTCATACAATGTGCCCTGATTGTAGTTTCCCATCTCTCTACTCTTCCCAGTACCTTCCCATCTTTTCTCTCATCTGAATTTACTCCATTTCTGAATCTCATTAAAAAAGGGGGGCATCTAAGAAATAACAGTAAAACAAATCAAAATAAATTACAATATGATGAAACAAAAACCATCACATCAATGTTGGACAAAATGAATCAACAGAAGGAAAAGAGTCCTGAGAAGGCTCAAGAATCAGAGACCACCTCATTCACACACTCAGGAGGCCCATAAAAATGCTAAACTGAATTTTATAATAAATACTCAAGGGACCTTGAGTACAGACTCATGTTGGTTCTGTATTTGGTGCTTCAATCTCTATGAATTAATATGAGCTTTGCTCAGTTGATTTGGGGCTCTTATTCTTCTGATATCTACAATCCCTTCTGGCTCTAATACCTTTCTTACCACCTCTTCTGCAGTGTGTGTCCTACGGTCTCATTCTCTGCATAATATCACTCTATGGGTTTCTGTATTCCTTCATATCTGCTACAGAAGCATGTTTCTCTGATAATAGCTGAGTAAGGAGCTGAACTGTAAGAAGTCATTTTTTTTATTTTCAACAAATTATGCTTGTCAAACTGGATAGTTACCTGTAGAAAATCAAACTAGATCATTATCCCTCACCCTATATAAAATTCATCTCTAAGTGGATAAAGTAACCAAACATAAGACATACACTTGAGTCTATTATATGAGAAATTAGGGGATGGAGTTCAACACAGAAACACAGGGCATGAGTTTCTAAACAGGACCCCAATAGTGGTGGCATTAAGACCAATAACAGAAAAATGGGACTTCACAAAACTAAAATGCTCCTTTATATATGAGACACAATTGATCAAATGAAGAAACAGCCTAAAGAATGGGAAAGCATGTTTTCTAGTTATTCATCTGACAGAGGAATTGTTTGTGGAATACACAAAGAACTCAAAAACTAAGTACCCATGAAATAAACAACAAATTTAAAGACTGGAATATGGGATTAAATCATAAAGTTTTTAAAACAGGAAATGCAAATAGTTAAGAAATTTTGTTTTCAGTGTC
The DNA here is from genome assembly GCA_004025045.1 of Sigmodon hispidus. Taxonomy (NCBI): domain Eukaryota; kingdom Metazoa; phylum Chordata; class Mammalia; order Rodentia; family Cricetidae; genus Sigmodon; species Sigmodon hispidus. The sequence continues at coordinate 118,997 of PVIH01004553.1, forward strand.
GAACATCTTTAGGCATTGGGGAAATGGAAATGAAACTACTGTGACATTTCATCTTACCCCAGTCAGAAAGGCTAATATAAAAAAATGAGAAACAATACTGTCCTGGGTGTAGAGGAAAGAGAAATTTTATCTACTTTTGGCTGAAGTGACAACTGGCATAGCCGCTCAAAAATTACCAGTGTGAGATTTAAAGATCTAGAACTCTAGTGTGTTCCATCATTTACTCTCTGGCTTATATTAAATAACTCTAACCTACAAGGATGTGTGCTTATCCTGTTCATTGCTACTCTATTCATAGCAACCAGGAAATGAAAACAGCCTAGATTTCCATCAGCTGATGCATGGATAATGAAGATGTACACTTACAAAATAAAATAGTATTAGGCTGTTAAAAAATAAAATTATGGAATTTACAGACTAGTAGATGGAACTGGAAACAAACACACCAAATGAGGTAACTCGGACCCATAAAAACGTATTTTGCATCTTCTCTCTTATATGTGAAGGTTAACTTTAGATTATTGGATATGTGATTGGAGTGTCCATAGAAGTGATAAAAACAGTAAGGAGCTTTGGACGAAGTTCTTTTAAGGTAGAGGAACAGAGTGCAGGTATTACAGAGATGACATGGAGAAAATGGAGTAAGAATTGTTAAGTAGATGGGAGTGGAAGGGCTGGATAGAGAAAACAGTAGGGATATGGATAACTAAAGCTAAAGGCTTATGAAAAATCCAAATGCATCTACTGCTATATAGCCTTCAATAAATAGACACACATTTTTAAGAGTTTAAGTAGAATTAGCTATAACAGAAGAACAATGCCTTTCCCAGACATCATAGGCTATCAAATAAAGAGCCCAGTGTGGGGGATAGGTAACCCTTTTTACAATTGTCAATGTGGTCTGATATACCACCAATCATTACCAGATATTGCCATTGCTTTTGGTTACTCTCCAAAATTTAACAGTAAAACTTCACCACTGAAGACGTCACATACTTGAATCAGAACATGGAGAAATCTAGCAGGGGTGGACCTGAAAGCTTCTCTCCTATAGGCTAGTTTTTACAGTGCAAGAAGGTGCTATGTCTACATAATACCAGGAATAAAAGTAACTATCAATGCTACTCTGCTGTGAACACTGTAAAATACAATAATAACTAGTTACAACAGGAAATTCTCACTGGTTCAACTACGGTATGAAAGTTATAAGAATAAACAACTACTTTCTTACTAGATTTAAGACCTTTTGCATTAGACAGAACTGCCTGCCACCATGTATTCAACCAAGAAGCAGAGGCTAGATGAGTCATAAATGCTAGGGATGAACCTACTATAATTCTGCTAACTTGACATAATATTAATCACATTTTTTGAATCTTAATGTTATACCAATAGATGAGTGAATCTCAACCTTCTTTATTTTTAAGGTGGCAGGTATGTAACACTGATCCACAACCAGTCAGTGTGCAGAGTGTAAGAGACTTCAGAGTGCTCACCCTTAAATGAGTGCTCACTCATAATACTATCTTCTCCCAAGACTCAGAGATCACCCTATAACAGAGGGAAAAAGATTCTAAGATCCATAGGCAGTTTATGGCTACAGTGAAACTATTTTCTGGACACAGCAAATTAGTTGTATATATACACCTCAATAGCAGTTGTGATTGCATGCACAATTCCTGAACAAGGTCAAGATAGACAAATTTCCAACACTGGAGGAAAAGGAGGTTAGGTAGTCTTACAGCAAGTGAGAAGTTAGTGTCAAGTGGTGGCTGCTAGAAGGCAGTCAGTTTGTTTTCCTCAGGGATGAGGCCCTTGAGAATCTACCCATGTTCCAGTAAATGAACCTATAGCTGTACAAAACACTAAAAGCCCTTGGTGAACTTTATGAGTTTACAGAAAAGAAGAAGATACATGAAATTGGAAAGGGAATGGTGATAATGGAAATGGGGTGAACTACATCAGAGCTCATGAGGGGAGACTAGATTGAAATTTATTATAGCCATAGAAAATGTTCTCAATTAAGAAAATAAAAGCAAATGCCACAATTGCATGATTGTTGGTCCCATCCTGTCATTGTGACCAGCATTTCTCATTTTTTGCAGAGTGTATGCTAGAATCAGAACATATAAAATTTCTCAAAAGACAATTTTATAACCATAATTTTTGGCTAAGCAATTTAGATAATTAGAAATTTCTTATTCAAGATTTGCAACAATAGTGACATGATGAATTTCACCAAGGATACTGCAAACTTCTTTTTTTTAAAAAAAAAAAAAGGACTTTATTTTCTAAAAATAATAATATAAAATAGAGTGGCAAGAAAAAATATATAACAATGCCATTGCGTACAATGAATAGTGTTGATCAAATAAAGAGCAGAAGATTATATTAAATATAATTTTCAGGTCCCAAGATGTTCAGAGGTTGTGGTCTACAAGCTTAGATGTTATTTACTTTTTTTTAAAGTCTAATAATGAGTGAATAAATCCCCTACTTATCTTTCTGGGTTTGTAAGACCTTGCGCAGGAGGATATTCTCCAAATCCATCCATTTGCTTGCAAATTTTAAGATAACATTTTTTTTTCTTACTGCTGAGTAGTACTCCATTGTGTAGATGTACCACAGTTTGTTAATCCATTCTTCAGTTGAGGGGCATCTAGGTTGTTTCCAGGTCCTTGCTATTACAAATAAAGCTGCTATGAACATAGTTGAGCTAATACCTTTGGAGTGTGAATGTGCCTCTTTAGGGTATACACCCAATAGTGGTATTGCTGGATCCTTGGGGAGATTGATTTCCAGTTTTCTGAGAAACTACCATACTGCATTCCAGACTAGCTGAACAAGCATACATTCCCATCAGCCATGGAGAAGTGTTCCCCTTGCTCTGCAACCTCTCCAGCATAGGCTGTCATCTGTGTTTTTAATCTTAGCCATTGTAACAGGTGTGAGGTGGTATCTCAAAGTTGTTATGATTTGTATTTCTCTGATAGCTAAAGATGTCAAGCACTTTTTCAAGTGCCTTTCAGCCATTTGTAATTCTTTTGCTGAGAATTTCCTTTTTAGTTCTGAACCCCATTTTTGGATTGAGTTATTCAAGGTTTGGGGCTCTAGTTTCTTGAATTCTGTATATATTTTAAATATTTGTCCTCTGTCACTTGTAGGGTTAGTGAAAATCTTTCACCATTTTGTAGGCTGTTGTTTTGTCTTATTGACTGTCCTGGGATATACAGAAGCTTCTCAGTTTCAAGAGGTCCCACTTATTGATTATTGTTCTTAGTGACTATGCTACTGGTGTTGTATTTAGAAAGTAGTCACCTGTGCCAATGCATTGGAGGGTATTTCCCACTTTCTTTTTTGTCAAGTTCAGTGGGGCTGGGCTTATTTTGAGGTCCTTGATCCACTTAGATTTGAGTTTTGTGCAGGGTGATAGGCTTGGATCTACTTGTATTTTTCTACACACTACCATTGTTAGTTTCCTCGCGGGAACAGAGATACACACTACCAAGGCCACACGAGAGTTTATTTAAGAGTTCCACTGAACAGCCTGAGATCAGAAACACCCTGGACTGACTCCTTGGATCCCATTCCCCCTAGAGGAACACCTGACTCACTCTTGAGGGAGGGGGGAGAAAACTGAATCTGCCAGAAGTGGAGACTGAACTAAGCAATATTGGGTCAGTGGGACCATGGGACTGTCTGCTGCCTGCCCAGGGAGGGGATGGGGAGTTGTGGAGAAGAAAGAATGACCTGATGTGATGGGAGGGGGAAGGGACCTTGAATAAGGATATACAAGGATAGAAAGTGTGACTTCTTTGTTAATAATAATAATAATAATAATAATAAAATAAAGAGTTTCCAGGCAGGTGCAGAAACAGAGAAGCAGAACAGAACAGGAGACAGAGAGAGACCCAAGCATGTGCGCAGTCTCTTTTAAGAGAAGGGGCGTGTACAGGTATGCATCATGCCTCCAGGGAGGTGCTTCTGTACTCAATGCCACAGGGTTTATACGGTCATGTCCAGGAGTGTGCCTCTGTACAAGGTGCATCCCACCTGAGGCAAGTTGGCTCAGCTACATGGAGTGCCAGGAATCCGTACAACCATCAAGCTATGCCAACACCATTTGTTAAAGATATTTTCTTTTTTTCCATTGAATATTTTGGGCCTCTTTGTCAAATATCAGGTGTTCATAGGTTTTTGGGTTAATGCCCGGTTCCTCAATTTGATTGAATTGATCCACAAGTCTGTTTTTATGCCAGTACCAGGCTGTTTTTATTACTGTAGCTCTATAGTATAACTTGAATTTGGGGATGGTGATGCCTCCTGAGGTTCTTCTGTTGAGAAAAATTGTTTTGGCATTACTGGCTTTCCTATTATTCCAAATGAAGTTGCATATTGTTTTTTTCAAGGTCCGCAAAATATTGTGTTGGGATTTTGATGGGAAGTGCACTGAATCTATAGATTGCTTTTGGTAGAACTGCCATTTTACTATGTTGATCCTACCAATCCAAGAACATGGGAGATCTTTTCATTTTCTTCTGATATCCTCTTCAATTTCTTTCTTCAATGATTTAAAATTTTTGTCAAATACACCTGTTACTTCCTTGGTTATAGTTACTCCAAGGTATTTATTACTATTGCTACAAACTTCTAATGCTATCTTTCTTAACATAATTTGGAACAATTATTTAAAATTATATCTGTATTTATGTTGATATGTTGATTGTTTTTCAATAAATTCAAAAGTGCAATGTGATTCAAGAACCTATTGAAGCCACTGAAGAAGAATGTTTGATTCATAAAATAATCTCCTCCATTGACATTATCAAAGAGATTCATAGCTGAATGGCAAGTGCACTTTTGCAAGAGTAAGCATGGTGGGTCCTTTTCAGTTCTAGTCCTAGCCACTTCTTCAAAGGAGGAGAACTTGTAACTACCATTTACTTTATATTTCCTCCTGTGCACACAATGGACAAACTCTGAGTATGCTCTCCATAAGAAACTAAATGAATATATTCTCTGTCATACAATGGGGTTCAAAAGAAATGAACTAAGTGTAGATAGAGAACAAGAATTTCTGTTTTGAAGCTATCAGTAACTTCTTTCCGTTTGCAATAATAAAGTAAGTAGGCCATCTGTTCTTTTTATCTCTGTGGAAACAATGCAAACAATAGAATTTAATCCAAGGTAAAGAATACAGTTTACACATTGTGTTTGTTTGAGTAAGTTTTAACCTCATTATGCCTCAATTTTATTCATCATGGATATAAACAATCACATAGAATTACTCACTTCAGAAACTTGAGACTATTAATAACAGCATATGAATAGTACATAAAGAGTAACTATACCTAACAGGTAATGTGCCCTTGTCTAAAAGCCATATGGCTCTTGACCTTGCTATTCACTAGCTAGGCTCCCTCAGAACAGCCAGCTTCTGCTTTACTCAGAAAGAAAATGTCACCTCCCAAAGTCTCAGCACCCAGCTGATCTACTCTGCCTAATTGACCCCAGCTTTTCCCCACTTCCAGGCCTGCCAGCCTTGTCTACAAGGGCAATGCTGTGTGGGTGGGTGGCTCATTTGAACACTCCTGGTTTTCTAATGCTTCCCTATCAAGAAGAGACACAGCCTGAGGGAAAGTGGTAGAGGTAATTATTTTCAGGTTCACACAATAGTGAACAAGCAGCCTGGCCCCAACATATGATATGTGTCTTCACTAATTAGGAACATGATGTACAAGTGTTGTATTGGCACAACAGTCCATAGAAAAAAACAAAACAGGTGTACTGTGGAAAGTATCCTTACTTTTCAGAGGGAAAATCCCTTTTCTCTATCACGAAAGAGCCAAAATTTGAGCTGCTAGTCTAAATCATCCATTTTCTGTGTCCTCACAGCATTTGATATGAATTTTGTTCTGTTATTCATGCTTATTGTCAGGATATCATTTTACTTATGTTGTTTCCTTCCACTAGCAAATAATGTACCCTATAATTTATAAGATCTGTAATATGTTACTGATCCAGACAATTATTATGTGGATGAATCCTTACCTTCTTATCTCTTCCCTAAAGAAGCAAAATTATTTCTCAACTATCTACTAAACCATAAATTTTAGTAGAAAAGTCTTTATTATGCACAATTTTTACTATAATTTCCTAAAATAATTAGTTTTATGAACTAAATTTTTATTTCTTGTTCTTTCTTTTCATTATAAGTTTTTTGAGGCAGGGTTCCACATAGCCCAGGCTGACTTTGACCTTCCTTTTATATCCAAGAAAGACCTCTCGCTCCTCATTATGCCTCTGCTTCCAAAGTGCTGAGTTTATAGGTCTGACCAACAATACCATCCTACGAAGTAAATTTCATTTTAGACATTTTGATTTATGGCATTTATCTATAATTTTAATATACATTTATTACATAATTTCTCTATCTTTTTTCCATATTCAGTATCAGGTCTTTTAATCATTTTTATTTTTCACAGCTTCTGTGTGTTTCTCCCCTTTTTTGTTATTTATTGCTAGAATCCATTTTCCCAGGGAGAACTACTGAGTGGCACAGTTGTGAAAGTGTCTCCACCCTGTCCTGAGGATTCTTCCTCCACAGTCCAAGGTTGCATCAGTCTTAATTTATTGACACACACATGGCAAAGCCATTTGTTCTCCGGTTTCATCTCTGTCTCTTTTGGCAATTTAGTAGTCAAGGTTTCTCCTGCCCATAAAATATTTTACTGTTGGGTCATTATTTCTCAAATTATTAATATACTTTGTACTTTTTTCCTGTTAGAATTCATTTCAGTTCTCCAGTGCCCAAACTACCATTCTCTGCTTTCTTAGTTTTGGAATGCTTATGTCCTGACAAGATTTCAGAAATGGAAATAAACTGTTAGTCAATAAATAAAAGCAGAAGAAATGAAATCTCACCTATCTTTTACGCTACCTACAGAATTAATGGCAAAAAAATGATACTAAAAAGGCTTTAAAAATTAATTTACCATCAAACCTATCAAATAATATTGAGGAATTCTTGGCCTATATTCAAACAGATCAATCCACAATCACAGACTTCCAGCTTTAAAAAGACCTTTGCATGGCATTTTTAATGATAAACTCAACTGAAACCCATCTGAGTGGGCAAATCTCAGTCTCAGGGTTGGTCATTATCTACCTTTGGGTAGTATTACATAATTTTTAATTTTTATTACATGAATTATTAAAATCAAACAGTCCCAAGGTTGGGATGGCTGGTTATCTTATCCTAATTTGAGATGACAGGCTTATCAAACCAATCATCACCACCTTGATGGCACCTGGCACACACACTTTATTTGCTACTATGGATTTAAAATTTTGACATTTGAAATTCTACGCTTGTCTGTAGATTATCTCTGATTAATATTCTGAGTCATCCTGGTGAATTGAGTGTTCAGGGTCATCATTTATGTTATGAATGATGTTGTTTAAAATGAAGCATCCTAACGGCCCTGGCTGCCGCTCAGCAGTTATCTTCTACCCACCCTACAAACATGCCATCCAATTGTCCCAAGGTGTAGAAAGCTAAAATTTTTATGTTTCAGATGTTTTTGCAGCTAAGATTTTACTTGGAAAGTAAGTACGCCAATTAGGAGCAATCGTAAGATATTTGGAATGAGCACATGAGGTGGAGGCCACCTTCATTCTGGCCTTAGCTTTCAACAGACAGGAATGTTTATAGACATTCCAGGTTCTGATGACCAGCCTCATGAGTGTTGAGAGACATTTGCAACTGAGGCAGCTTAACGTGGCAGAGCATTGAAGCCACTGTTAGCAGCTGCAATGACATATTTCTAACCCCCCTTTCAATAATAACAATTTTTCATCATTTTTGATTAAAAGAGAAATGGTACTTTTCCCCTGACAAATGAGTCACATGATGCTTCATATAAAATATCAGCCTAGCTTCTGCTTCTCCAACCTTATCAGCAGTGATCATCATAATGCATGGAGTAGAAATCCTGAAAATGAGCAGTGAAGGTTACAAAATTAGCACCTCTAGACTTGCAGACAAGGGTCAAAAGATGCTCTGATCCTGTTCATTATGATTGGTCAATATAAATAGGATATAAGATATTATACATCAGGAACCAGGCTCTATTACACAGAAATCAACACATCAACTGGCTAAAAGATGATTTTGTTATTTCATGATGATGGCGAATTAAACTCCATAGCTTTCTGTACAATAAGGGAATGGGGCCTAGGAGTAAACCAATGCTGATCATAAGTTTGAATTGTTAGTAGGGGTACATATAGTCACTGGAAACAGAACCGGAAAGTGGGAGACAAAATATGCGTTGCTATGCAACATTTGAATCATATAAATATTGGGAAGATGTTAATTCATACTTTATTCAAAGTCTTGATAAAAAGTGTTATATAGGATTCATTTTATTCTAGTGTGTTCTAGTAAGTGGTGCTATAATATTGTGTGAGAAAAAATAATGTTAAAACTCTTTTATTTTATGACAGTCTCAAAGTATCTAGCCAAAGATGAATAATTAATGAAAATTAGTAGTTGTTATTTTGAGACACACATTTTAGTCCTATATCTGCAGACTTTTCATATCCATTTAGGGTAATATAATCAACAATCCTAACTTTGGTACTGTTTTCATCCAATAAAGAAATAAAAATTGCATACTACCACCCAAAGGCTGATAATGACAGACCCTGAGTCTGAGATTTTGAAATATGTCATTTGATAACTCAGCATATGAACAGGAAATATGCACTCAATTTACAAGGGTGAGTAAACTAGGCCAGTCTGTTAATTCTTGAATTACAATTCAAAAAAGCTTTGGTGCAAAAAGCCTTCTTGCAAGAAACATTTACACATATTGTAGCCATGTATTTGAATCTGATTAATATATACATAAACATATAATTTACAAACACAAAAACAATTGGCATGTATCCATATAATTATTTTTTGAGGTGAAGAAACAGTTATCTAGAAGGGAGTCAGTGAGACAGAAATGTCCAGATAGTGATGAATATTCAAATTTTAAAAAACAAAAGCAAAAATCATAAGCAAAAAGGAACACTATCAGAAACCATTATCTTCAATTTATAAAGGGTTATTTTAATCTTAGATTGTCATTGGGCTAGGGGCTGGCCAATACCAAGTGTCTATTCTACCTCTTTCTAACTGCTCTGTACTTTACAGTCTCACCAGCAAAGGATCTTTTCCTCCCTCTGCTTTACCTCCTTCTAATAACCTCAACAATCTTGTTTCCACTTTGATGTAAAGTCACCCAATGCGATGACATCTTAGGAGGATGCTAGCTTGACACAATGCAAATTCAATCAGCGAATTGCATTCCTTCCCTTCTGTCTGAAATTCTCCATAAGTAAATTGTGTCACCCTCACTGTTCCTCTCCATGATTTCCACTCCATATTATTCAAGTTTCACAACTTTCCTTCTACCCCTCAAATCTCTCCCTCCTTAGATATGATAGTAGTCCAATAACTCTTGAGTTTCTTATAGAGCCATATACAATAAACTACCCACTTGGAAAAAAGCCCTTCTAAACATCTTATCTGAATTTATCATCTATTTTCTGTTGGTATCTAACTACCCAATGTTAGGTCTATGTTTAGTCACATCAGATTTTATGAGTTACCTGATAGCCCTAGGTCTCTGTTTTTCTTGCTGCTAATAATCTGATTTTGTTTGTCTGATATCATAGTGAGCTCAAACATATGACGTGAACATCTCTTGTCCTAGTTACTTCTGTCCTTATCTTCATTCTCTGTGGACAAAGAGGTGAAATTCTTGCATGCTGAGAGATTTTAACCTCTGTGTTAGACTTCAACATGAATAGTCAGTAACTTATTTTGAAAATAATTTAAAAAGAAATTTCAGAACAGAAACACGTCTATAAAATAAAACTTGCTCATTTTGCATAAACTCTGCTAAAGCAACCACTTATGAAAGAACCATGTATTAAAACCTTCCATAGAAATCTTAACCTCTGTATTAGCACAATGCCTATCTTAAACATCTGCATTAATAAGAAAAACATTTATCATTCATTTTTTTAAATGTTAGTTTAATCTAAACTGGTGCAAAATCTTTTATGGCCTAACTTCTTAGTATTTTCATTTTCTTTCCAAACAAAATATGTCCTGTGGCTTTTTGGTCTCACTTTTACAGTCATCAGCTTTTATTATTGGCTTTTCTTCATGTGAAAAAAAATTGGATTCAATTCCCAACAAATTGAAATTTTGAAAAATATATTTGTCAGTAGTTTGACTTTAGCCAGAGTAGATGAATCTAGCTTTTGGCCTGATTGTTCGGGTTCTGGGTCAAAATAGATTTGTACTACATCTAATTGGAAAAGATTGAATATGCGATTGGAAGATTTTGAAAGACAAGGAGAGTGATAGTCTTGGCCTTATTCCCTCCAACGTCTTGAGTCATCATTGTTCAGAGAAGAACCCACCAATTGTCTCAGAGGCAAAGATGGGACAGCATTAAACTCTACAGTGTCTTCAAAAGAGTTGTGCTTTGTTTTGTTATTTTGTTTGGTAGAAAAAAAAGGGTGGGCTTCTTGGTGAAAGTGGGATCTTCTTTCCATAAGTGATATTTCTCTAATGGATATTTCATGTCACCTGCATATTTAAGCATCACTGAGGAGTGTTAGGCAAGGTACTACAATGATAGAAATACAAATTAAAATATTATTCTTTTAGAAATACAATGCAATCCCCATAAAAATCCAAACACATTTTTTTACAGACCTTGAAAGACTAATACTGAACTTCACATAGAATACCAGAAAACCTAGGATTGCTAAAATAATCCTGCTCAATAAAAGAACTTCAGGAGAAATAACCACCCCTGACTTCAAGCTATACTATAGAGCTACAATAATAAAATCAGCCTGGTACCGACATAAAAATGGACTTGGGGACCAATGGAATCTAATTGAAGACCCTGACATTAACCCACACACATATGAACAACTGATTTTTGACAAAGGGGCCAAAGCTATCCAATGGAAAAAAGATAGTATCCTCGACAAATGGTGTTAGCATAACTGGATAGCAGTATGTAGAAGAATGCAAACTTATTACCCTGCACAAAACTCAAACCCACGTGGACCAAAGACCTCAACATAAATCCAGATACACTGAACTTGATAAAAAAAGAAAATGGGAAATACCCTCCAATGCATTGGCACAGATGACCACTTCCTAAATAAAACACCAATAGCACAGACACTAAGATCAAGAATTAATAAGTAAGACCTCCTGAAACTGACAAGCTTCTGTGAGGCCAAGGACATAGTCAATAATACAAATTGACAGCCTATAGAATGTTAAAAGATCTTCACCAACCCTACATCTGACAGGGAACTGATCTCTAAAATATATAGAGAACTCAGAAAACCAGAGACCCAAAACCTAAATAACCCAATTTAAAAATGGTATTCAGAGCTAAAAAGGAAATTCTCATCAGAAGAATTACAAATGGCTGAAAGACATTTGAAAAATTGCTCAACATCTTTAGCCATCAGAGAAATGCAAATCAAAACAATTTTGAAATGCTACCTTACACCTGTCAGTATGGCTAAGATCAAAAACACAGAGGACAGCCTATGCTGGAGAGGATGTGGAACAAGAAGAACACTCCTTCATTGTTGGTGGGAGTTTAAACTCGTACAACCACTTTGGAATGCAGTATGCTCCCTAGAAAACTGAGAATCAGTCTCCCCAAGGATCCAGTAATATCACTATTGAGCATATACCCAAAGAATGAACATTCATACTCCAAAGTCATTAGCTCAACTATGTTCATAGAAGTCTTATTCATAATAGCAAGAACCTGGAAAAAACCTGTGGTACATGTACACAATGCAGAAAAAATAAAAGATATCCTAAAATTTATAGGCAAATGGATAGATTTGGAGAACATTTTCCTGAGCAAGGTATCACAAGCCCAGAAAGATAAGCATGGGTTGTACTCACTTATAAGTGTACTTTAGACAAAAAGTAAAGAATACCCAAGCTGCAAACCACAACCCCTGAACAGCTTGGGATCAGAAGGAATTATAGAGAGACATCCAGGGATGCCCCTAGGAAGAGAAAATAAAGAAGATCCCCTTAGCTAATTGGGAGCATAAGGGGTTGAAAAAAGAAGAGGTGGGAACAAATCTTGAGAGAAGGAGATGATTGAGTAAGAGGAGCAATAAAGAGGGAGAAAAAAAAAGAGATGGCGATCTTAACAGAGGAAGCCAATGTGGGGTTGGAAAAGACATCGGGGGCTAGGGAAACCTCCAAGAACTCACAGGATGTCCCTGGCTAGGTCTCCAACCAATAGTGAAGGTGTTGCCTAAACAAGACTTCCCCTATAATCAATGAATAGCCACCCTAAGTTATCACAGAACCCACATATAACAATGAATAGAGGTAGAGGCAAAGATACATGGCCGAGCACTTGGCTAAGCTTCTGATCCAGCTGAGAGCAGGGAGGAGAGTCTGTATGAGCAAGGGGATAGAGATTACTAGGAAAATTCCTCCAATTATAGCTGGCTGGAGCTCTGGGGAGCTCACTGAATCAAGAACAGCCACTGGGAAATTATCGGGGTAGCGGGGAGGGAAGAGCTAGTCTCTCCAAGAGTAGGCAACTGTTTAGTGACATGGGCAATATGTGGAGCCTCAAGGGATGAGATCAGAATTTGTTTCTGTGTGTGGGCTGGCACCTCAGAGCCCATTCCCTTCAGAGGAACCCCTAACCCAGTCCTGATATTAGGATTAGAAAATCGGACTTGCCTGTAGTAGATGTGCCATGCTGAGCTGACCCACTTTGGGACTTCTTGCCCTTTTCAGGGTAGGGGATGAAGAGAGGAGAGGCTGAAGACTGACTGGGAGGGATTGGGAAGCAAAAGGATACATGGATAAAAAAAACTTTATTTTATAAAAATTAAATAAATAAAAAGATGATAGATAGATAGATAGATAGATAGATAGATAGATAGATAGGGAAATAAAGGAAATACAACATGATTTAGTGACTGAAGGGAAAAATTTTGATTGGTCTTTTATGTCCTCACCATATACATTGATCTTGAATTATCATTATCCCTTGATTTATCTGATAAATTTTTTCAGGCCTTCTAGTTTCAAAATTAAAGTGCTTATATTAGGAATGAAATATGTAAAGTACTTTCTTTAAACACATATGATGTTGCAAATATTAGGTATTGTTTTTATTTATTTTAAATTTTTTTATAAACCTTATTTTGATTATAGTCTTTTCCTTGCCCAAACTCCTCCCATTAGTTACCCACTCCCTACATTGCCAACTTCATCTATATCTATCGTCTGTCATCTATCTATCTAACTATCTATCTATCTATATCTAAATGAAAAAACAAAAGCAATAAAATAAAGCAAAAAGCAAAAATCCAATGTGACAAAAAAATAAAAATATAAATCATTTTGGAGATCTGATAAAGGCCTCCTACTTAGGACTGAATGTCCCAAAGTCTTTCTCTGTGCATTGTCAATTGTGGGTCTCTCTGTTAGTTAATTACCATCTGTTTCAAGAAAACAATTCTCTGATGAGGGTTGAGTAGAGCATTAATCTATTGGTATAGCAGTACGTCATTAGGAGTATACTAATTCTCAGGTTCTTGGTGAATTTAACAGTGTCAGATATGAATTTCATCTCACAGAGTGGTTCTCAAATCCAAAGAAAAAGTGATTGGATTATTCCCATAATACTTGTGACACTCAGTATATCTTGCAGGCAGATCACCATTGTAGGTTACAGGCTTAGTAGTATGACATTAATGATTGTTTTTTTTTTCCCCCAGTAGCCTGTAGAGTACCTTTCAGCACCATATTCACTAGTCATATGGGTGAAGCTTCTAGTTGGACACCAGGTTGATTTGTCAATGGCCAATGTCATAAGTAAGTGGTGCCTTTAGAAATAAAGTTTTACCTTCAGGTCAGGGAGAATGACCAATAGATTTGTCAGTGACCTGTGACATTGGGAGGGGTCTTTAGGATCTCTTTGTCCAACAAGGTGATAAGATATAACCCATTTGTAGTTCTGGAAGTTTTCCTTGGTAGCAATAAGATGTGTAATCCCAATTATTTCTCCCATTATATTGTGACTCCATTTAAATTTCTTTTTTTTTATAACAAGCAATGAACTTGATCTTTATGAAATAAAATAAATTTTGCTTTGGGTAGTACATTAGTCAAGGTTCTCTCAAAGAAACAACTGACAAATAAAATTATATTAAAAGAAAATTTGTTCAATTGACTTGTTGTACAATATGGACTATGTACTCCAATAATGGCTGTTTCACTCTGGAGAAGTTAAGAATTGAGTATATGCTTAGTCAGCAATGCTGGATGTCAACATCAATGTCAATCTAGACCTAAGGCCTAAAGTACTCCTAAAAAACGGCTTGCCTTCACCCAACATTGTAAGGCTGAAGCTCTAGTGTCATTGGAGGAATGTACAGCAGCTACAGCAAAGTAGATAGAAAATCTTACCAGAAAGAAGTGAGAGAAGGCAAGCAAAACCTTTCCTGTTTTTTATAGACCTCTGCATGTTCCAGTCAGTGCTAGAAAGCACAAGCCATTGGGTGCAGTGTGAGTGCTAATTGGTTTTAATAATAAAAACCCAGAGCCAGAGATTGTGATAAATAGAGCAAAAGATCAGAGAAACAAAAGAGCAATCCACAGCCACTTCTTACCTCATCAACTCCTCAGCCTGAAAAGAACGAGAGCTCCTGTCTCTGCCTACCTACATTCCTCTCTCTGCCCAGCCATATCATTTTTTTGCTTCCTCCTCACAAGTGTCGAGATTAAAGGCATGTGCCAGCACTTTCTGGATTTCATGGTTAAGTGGCTACCTCCGTGGCCATGTGTTGGTTCAGGCTGCAACTGTAGTGGTATCTGGGTCCAGACTGCCACCTAGGACCATGTCTGGATCCAAGATCTTGCTACAGCCAAATTCTGAGTTGACATCCATGGTCTATGACAACACTGATTTCCAAAGTGGCTGTACAAATTTGAACTCTCACCAGCAGTGGAGGAGTGTTCCACTTGCTCTACATCCTCTGCAACATAGATTGTATCTTAGCTATTCTAGGTGTTAGATGATATCTTAGAGTCATTTTGATTTGCATTTCCATGATAGCTAAAGATGCTGAACAATTCTGAGTGTTTCTCAGCCATTTGAGATTCTTGTGTTGAGAAGTCCCTGTTTAAATCTCTGCCCCATTTTAAAATTGGATTATTTGGTGTTTGATGTCTAGTTTCTGGAGTTCTTTATATATTTTGGAGATCAGCCCTCTGTCAAATGTAGGGCTGGTGAAGATCTTTTCCTGTTCTGCCTTTTGACAGTGTACTTTGCCTTACAACAGATTTTTCAGTTTCAGGACAACCTATTTATTAATTGTAGGTCTCAGTCTCTATGCTACCGGTGTTATCTTTTGTGCCAATGCATTTAAGAATACTTACCACTTTCTCTTCCTTCTGGTTAGTGTAATTGGATTTATGTTGAGGTCTTTGATCTACTTGGATTTGAGTTTTGTGTAGAGTGATAGATATTTATCTATTTGTATTCTACATACCATCATCCAGTTATGCCAGCACTATTTGTTGAAGATGTTTTCTTTTTTCCATTATATAATTTTGGCTTCCTTGTTCACTTGTCTGTTTTTATGACAGCCTGTTTGTCTTATTATAGCTCTATAGTAGATATTAGATTCCTTCAATGGCTTCCTGTTTAGGCTGTTACTAATTTGGGGTTTCAGGGGTTGGGTAGAGGTAGGGGTTGTCACAGAAGTCTTCTATGTCTCTATTTCTCAACTGTGCATCTGCAGTCATAGATATCACTTCCCAAAGAGCTTATTTATTCTTCATGGTCTGCAGGAACATGGCATCTACATGGTTTCTGGTGATAGCATAGACCTTCAATAGGACTCTTATTTGTGTAGGACCACAGACCCAGAAAAGAACCTATGATGCAGCTGGGGTCATGTACATATGCATGGCTTCAGGCCGCAGTATAGACCACAGATATCTGCCCAGCCTTCAGTGGGAACATGAGCCATGGACATCAACACAGGCACATTCACATTAAGCTCATGGACCAAGATACGGCTCTGAATGGCATCATGGATCTGAACATCACCATGGCCCTAGCCTGCAACATAGGCCACAAGTATCAGTGTGACTTTTGGTAATGATATAGGACATGAATATTTATATAGACCTAGTATAGTAAAACCATAGAAAAAAGAGACATGGTCCTATGTATTGTGGGACTATGCTTTTGTATTGTATATATTGGTTTAATAAAATGCTGATTGGCCAAGTAGCTGACAAGAAGTAGAGGTGAGGCATGCAGACTAGGAGAATTTGGGGAATAGAAGATCAGGGCCACAAAAGACATTGAGAAGCAGAGGAAGTAGGGCAGAAGCAGAATGCTGCTCTGAGAAAAGGCACGAAGCCACATGACTAAGCATAAACAGAAATATGGGTTAAGTTAAACTATAAGAATTAGCAAGTAATAGGCCTGAGCCATAAATCAATAAGCTTGTAATTCATATAAGCCTTTGTATAACTATGTGGAACTAAACAGCTATGGGTGGGTCTGGTCCTTGGGGCTAGACTAGGTCAGAAACTTCTGGCTATACCTATGTGGCAGTATAGACCTTCACGTCAGCATCGCTTTAGGTGGGTAAGTAGGCCACTCAGATTAGTATGGCCTCCATCAACATCACAACCCATAAACATCAACATGACTTCAGGAAGCAGCTCAAGAGATCTTAATAGAGGAAGCCAATGTGGGGTTGGAAAAAGACCAAGTGCTAGGGAAACCTCCAAGATGTCCCTGGCTAGGTCTCCAACCAATAGTGAAGGTGTTGCCTAGACTTGATTTCTCCTATAATCAAATGAATAGCTGCCCTAAGTGCCATCACAAAACTTATATCCAACAATGAATAGAGGTAAAGGCAGAGATACATGGTCGAGTACTGGGCTGAGTCCCTGGTCCAGCTGATTGCAGGGGAGAAGAGGTTATATGAGTAAGGGGATAGGAATTATGAGGAAAATATTCACAGTGATGGCTGGCTAGAACCCTGGGGAGCTCACTGAATCAAGAACGGCCACCTAGGAACCATCAGGAAAAGGAACTAGGTCCTCCAATGATAGGCAACTGTCCACTGATATGGACAATATGTGGAGCCTCAAAAAGAGGGATCAGACTGTTTCTGTGTATGGACTGGCACTTTTGAGCCCATTCTCTCCAGAGGAATAACTAACCCAGTCTTGATATTAGAATAAGGAAATCAGGCTTGCCTGGAGTGGATGCTGAACTGATCTACGTTGGGACTTCTTGCCCTTTCTAGAGAGGGGATGGGGGGATGGGGAAGAGGAAGGCTGAAGGCTGACAGGGAGAGGTTAGGAGGAGCAAGGGAAGGGGAATAAAGGGATACATGGATATAAAAATCTTTATTTTATAAATAAAAAAAAGAACACAAATTGAACTTTTTTTTTAAACTGGGGCATCATAGGGCAGGGGGTTGGATAGAGAAGTTCTTGGAAGCCAATGTGATTGGGATTTATTATGTGAAATCCCCAAAGAATCAATAAAAATATTGTTGGGAAAAATAAATGAATAAATTATTTGATAATACTATATATCTATATTTTATCACTTAAATTTATGTAAGCTAACAAAATGGGCATAAAGATTGTACCAACTTTTATCAGATTTTTTGGAAACAATTTGAGATTTTACCTTTTACTCAACTGTATATGTGCATGTATGTCTGTGTGAGTATATGCCATGTGTATTAGTATACATGTATACTAATGTATTCTTTCTGCATAATGACCAGAAGCAACCTAAAGAGGAAAGCTTATTTGAACTTGTGGTTTGAATGGGAGAGTCCATAAAGGTAGAGAAGGAGTGGCAGGAAGTACTAGAGCAGAAAGCTGAGAGATCACATGTTATTTGCATATACCAAAAACAAAAAAACCCACAAGCAAAAACTGGCTGTCTGCTCTCAAAGCTCACCCTCAATGACGTATGTACTTTCTCCAGCCAGCCTTCGCATCCTAAAAGTTCTGTAACCTCTCTAAAGTGCACCACCAAGTAGGGGCCAAATGTTCAAATACATAAGCCTGTGGGGGATATTTAATATTCAAACCACTACAACACTTTAGTGCAGGTATCTGTGGAAGCTAGAAGAAAAACCAGATGCCCAGGATCTGGAATTACAGGCAGTTGTAATGTGCCCAACTGGAGTGCTGGGGATCAAATTGGAGTCCTCTGGAAAATAAGCTCTCCCAACAACTGTACTACCTCTCCAGTCCCTGGAGATACCTTTCAAAATCAATGTTTAAAAATACAAATTTATCCAGAATATCTATGTAGAGTATAGATATGTAAAATATATATAGTTATAGAATATATTATATGTAGAAATATATAGTATATATATTTTGTTTTTTATATATAAATCTAAATGATTCTCCCTCTAGTCTCCTATAAGCCCATTAAAAAGATACTTTATTTCTTTCTTGTATTGGTTTCTTTTGTTTTGTTGTTTTGAAATACATTATTCTTATCTCAGGCTCACCTTGAATTCACTATGTAGAAGAAGATGACCTTGAATTTATGAGTTCTGAGATTACAGGCATAAGTCACCACACCTGGTTTACAAAATAATTCATTTCACTGAATTGCTTCTTTATACATTTTTTAACTTGTATGTGTTGGGGTGGGTTTCATGTTGCCTGTGCAGAGGGAAAAAGAAATGGCTTGTGAAGGTCAGTTCTCTATTTCCACCATGTGAATTCTAATAGTGAAACTAAATTGCTTTCCTGTAGGATGCTTTGCTAGTACTAGATCCCTTACTATGTATAAATCATCTACTAACAGTGCATCTTTTTCTTACTTAAATTTATTTAAATTAATAGAGTAAACATGAATAATGCATCCCTGTTGTAGTATGTTTTTCCCGTGCCTGTTTGGGTCCGGAGATTTGTGACCTGGCGCACGTGTGGCGCCGGTTTGGAACCTGATTCGCGCGCCCGCAGCTTTTGTCCCCCAAAAGAAATGAATCACACGCTTATATACTTTACACTGCTTGGCCCATATCTTAAGCACATTATTAACTAGCTCTTTCTTCTTAAATCAACCCATTTCCATGAATCTACCCACCACGTGGCTTGCAGCCCGTGGCTCACCTGAATTCCTACATGCTTCTTCTTCGGGGGACAGATGGCGACTAGTAAACTCCACCCCTTCTTCCTACCTGGCTGCCTCTGATT